>ML388559.1:0-10733 GCA_005239525.1 Nicotiana knightiana
TCGTGAGTTTGTAGACAGATTTCAACGAGAAAGAATGCAGTTACCCAGGGTGCCTGATAATTGCGAGCAACCTGAACGATAAAAGATCAGAAGCCAAGAGGCGACTTAAGGAGAGTCTAAGAGAATTCTCTGCTACAACATGGAACGATGTATAGAACAGGTACAATACTAAACTCAGAATTAAAGAAGATATCATTGCTCGTTCGAGAGATGAAGATCATTCCAGATGCAGGCGTCCTGAATCAGATAGAAGATCAGGTAAAAACAGGTACGATCCTTACTTAGGACCCTCGGGACGCGATATCTGCCCCAGGTTCAAAAAAACTAGGTCGGACTACATACCACAAGAAAGAGACGTGGTCTCATCCTCGTCAAGATCCAGAAAAAGATCAAGGTGAACGACCTAGAGGTAGTTCTCGAATTGGTGATCATACCTTTAATGTAAGTACTACAGAACTTGTCTCAATATTGAGGAACATGGGAGACAAGGTTAAGTGGCCCAAAGAGATGCGGTCAAATCCAAGTAGAAGAAACCCAGATCACTGGTGTGAATTTCACAACGATCATGGGCACAAAACTACGGATTGCAGATTTTTACAAGGTGAAGTAGAAAATTTATTAAAATAGGGCTATTTAACAGAATTGTTTATTGATAAAGGTAAACAGGCATATATGAGGAACATGCAAGAGCCCCCAAAGCCTCTTTCTCCAAAACGAATCGTTAACGTAATACACGGGGATGAAGAAGTAAACAGAGTGATTTGCAAAACAACCACGAAGTTAACAATTACACATGGAAAACGGGCTCGTGGAGAAGATGATATAACCTTTGATGATGCAGATATTAGTGGATTAATGCTTCCTCACAACGATGCTCATGTAATATCTTTACTTGTTCATGAAACTAACATAAAAAAAGTGCTGATTGATCCAGGCAGTTCAGTCAATATCATTTTTCTAAGAGTCGTGCAAGAAATGCTACTGGGGAATCAAGTAATCCCAAAAGCACGAGCCATATCATGGTTTGATAACTCTACGGTTATAATAAAAGGAGAAATTGAGATTAGCACTTACGCTGAGGGGGTGATCAAAAGTGTCAGGTTCCAAGTCATCGATACTGACATGGCTTATAACGTAATCATTGGAAGTCCATGGATCCATGACATGAAAGCGATACCCTCTAAATTGCATCAGGTAATTAAATTTCTCTATGAATGGGGGATTCAACAAATCAAAGGAGATCAGCATACCACAAGAAATATAAAATATGTGGTACACTACAACAAGAAAATAGAGGTGGCGGATAAGGGAATATCCCAAGCAGGTAATACATCCCAAACAAGCATGGAAGAAATTACTATCCAAGTAGGTACGGAAGAAATTATCGCTGAAACAGGTACGAAAGAAAATACTTACGAGAAGGAAAATCAAGTAACCACGGAATGTATACTATACCACACAGAAAAAAATTCCAGACCTGACGTCATTTGTAAACTGGAGGAAGATGAGCACATCAAAACAACTACAGAAGAACTCGAAGCTGTTCAATTATCCGAACGAAAGCCTGAGCAGAAAGTGTATATAGGCACGAGGCTATACCCCGCTCGAAGAGGTAAGTTGATTGATTATTTAAAGGCTAACGCAGACTGCTTCGCGTGGTCCCACTCAGATGTGACAAGCATTCCACCAGAAGTGATGACTCATAAACTAAATGAAGATCTATCCTTCGTACATGTTAAGCAGAAGAAAAGAAAGCAAGGACCATTCAAGAACCAAGTGATCGACGAAGAGGTATAGAAACTCTTGAAGATTGGTTCGATACGATAGGTAACGTACCCTAACTGGTTAGCAAACACCGTGGTAGTACCTAAAAAGAATGAAAAGTGGAGAGTATGCGTAGATTATCCTGATTTAAAAAAAGCATGCCCCAAATATTCATTTCCATTGCCTCATATAAATCAAATGATTGATGCCACCGCAGGTCATGAACTATTAAGCTTTCTAGATGCATATTCTGGTTATAATCAGATTAAAATGGATACTTTAGATGAGGAAAAAGCCTCATTTATCACGAACATGGGGACTTACTATTATAAAGTTATGCCTTTTGGCTTAAAAACGCTGGAGCCACCTATCAAAGGTTAGTGACTAAAATGTTCCAAGAACATCTTGGAAAGACGATGGAAGTCTATATTGATGACATGTTGGTAAAATCAACACAAGCACAAGACCATTTCCAGCACCTCTCTACCGCTTTTGATATTTTACGCAGGTATAATATGAAGTTAAATCCAGAGAAATGCGCTTTTGGAGTGCAATCAGGCAAATTTTTGGGTTTCCTTGTATCAAACAGAGGAATAGAGCTAAATCCCGCTCAAATTAAAGCCATAGAGAAAATACCTAATATTTTAACAAATAAAAAGGAAGTTCAAAGAATGACAAGGAGAATAGCAACTTTGGGTAGGTTTATTTCTTAATCTTCCGAAAAAAGTTTTAAATTCTTCTCAGTTCTCAAAAAGCAGAATCAGTTCGAATGGACTGAAGAATGTCAGCAAGCCTCAAGAATCTGAAGATTTATCTATCGAAATCGCCACTGCTTTCAAAGCCAAAAGAAGGGGAAAGATTGTATATCTACTTGGATGTCTCAGAAATTGCTGTAAGTGTAGTATTGGTAAGAGAAGAAAAATGTAAACAATCACCTATCTATTATGTAAGTAAAATTTTGCTAGATGCTGAGACTAGATATCCACATCTAGAAAAGTTAGCCTTAGCTTTAATAATTACATCTAGAAAATTACAACCTTATTTTCAATGCCACCCAATCACCGTTGTGACCTCATATCCTTTAAGAAATATTATGCATAAACAGGAATTGTCAGGAAAATTAGCCAAGTGGGCCATAGAATTAAGTGAGCATGAAATAATCTATCAGCCTAGGACTGCAATTAAGTCTCAAATACTAGTTGATTTTGTGCTGACTTTAGTAATAGCATTGTATCTGAAGTAGAAAAAGAGTTACAACTCTTTAACGGTGTTAATCCAGGACTATGGATCTTGTTCACCGATGGTTCTTCAAATATAAAAGGCACCGGCTTAGGCATAGTCTTGATATCACCCACGGGTGAAAAGACACGGCAAGCTATAAAGTGTTATCATATCACTGACAATGAAGCAGAGTACGAAGTTTTTATTGCAGGGCTTGAACTCGCACGGGAGCTCTCAATCGAGAAAATTGTGATCAACAGCGACTCCCAACTGGCAGTAAATCAGATACAGGGGACTTACATCACTCGAGAGACTAGAATGCAACAGTATCTTGAAAAAGCACGAGTGTTCGTGAGACAATTCCATACATGGAAGGTAGTGCAAATACCTAGAGAGAAAAATACAGAAGCAGATGCATTAGCTAACCTCGCAGCAGTCACGAAAGTAATGAACAACGACAATACAATTGTCGTTCAACTATTTCATTCAATAATAGACCAGGACATGAATGAGGTAATTTTCAACAACCTAACCTAGGACTGGAAAAATGAAATTCTTAATTTTTTACAGAATGGAACCATACCTGGAGACAAGAAAGTGGCTCAAGCACTTCGCCGCAAAGCCGCATGATACTGCCTTATTCGCGACTCACTTTATCGCAAGATGTTCGGAGGACCCCTAGGGAAATGTCTCGAACCTAAACAAATTGAATTTGTGATGAAAGAAGTCCACGAAGGACATTGTGGAAATCACTCAGGGGTAAGATCCATAGTGAAAACACTAATCAGAGCCGGATACTATTGGCCCAAGATGGAAGAAGAAGCCAAGAATTTCGTATCCAAATGTGACAGATGCCAAAGGTTTGCCAATAACATGCATCGACAAGCGAAATCATTACATCCAATAATATCCCCATGGGGTTTCATGAAATGGGGTATGAAAATAGTAGGACCTCTTCCCATAGCTAAAGGATAGGTAAGGTTTTTACTCATACTAACCGACTATTTTACAAAATGGGTAGAGGCAGAAGCATTCAAAAAAGTGCGAGAAAAGGAAGTTAAAAGCTTCTTATGGCGAAACATAATATGCCGCTTTGGAATACCAAAGGAAATCGTGTGTGATAATGGCCCACAATTCATAGGCTCGCAAATCACAGAATTCTTCGAAAGTTGGCAAATCAAGCAAATTACTTCAACGTCATACCACCCCGTAGCTAATGGTCAAGCTGAGTCAAAGAATAAGGTCACCATCAACAATCTAAAGAAGCGGCTGGATAAAGCCAAATGGAACTGGCCTGATGAGTTACCAGCGGTACTATGGGCATACAGAACAACTTCAAAAATAGCCACGGGAGAAACTTCGTTCGCACTTGTTTATGGATCAGAAGCCTTAATACCAGTAGAGATTTCTGAACCAAGCATAAGGTTCTCAACAGCCATGGAAGGTGAAAGCGACGACGAATTAAGGACCAACTTGGATCTGCTCGAACCACGGGGAGAAACATCATTGATATGGATGGCAACTCAAAAACAAATCATAGAGTGTTATTACAACCGTAAAGATCATCTCAGGTACTTTAAAATTCGGGACTTCTTCCTCAAAAAAGTCTTTCAATCAACAAAAGAAGCAGGTGCAGGAAAGCTAAATCCAGGCTGGGAAGGACCTTACAAAATCCGAGGCATAGCTGGGAAAGGCGCCTATGAGTTGGAAGCTATGAATGGCAGAGTTCTACCAACAAGCTGGAACGCCATCCATCTAAAGAAGTATTACTTCTAAAAGAAATGAATACCCACCTTCAGGTATCACATGTCCGATTTTATTTTGAACATTTAAAAATTTTAGTAACTTTTTTAGATGATAGGAATAAAGCTAACCCATCACCAAATGATGATATTAGACCTGCAAAGACGCGAGTAAATAACACAATTCTCGGTCTAGGGTTACACTTTCTGATGGATGTTTTAAAAGGGTTAAGCAGTCATCATCTAAAAAACTATATACCTTCGAGTCCGGAATGTTTTTCCTTTTCAGGAAAAGGACNTAAGCAAAGAAGACAATCAGAAAGTCAAAAGCTCGAGCCTGAAGACCCACCTACCCAACAAGACATGTGACCCGAGTAGAATCAAATGAAATCAAAAGAGCCATCCAAATACAAAGCCTAGTGCAAAAAGCAAAAACCTTAGAACATATTCAGGTTGAAAGGCAAAATGTTAGTCACGAGAAAGAAATGTACATATTTATAATTATTCAAAATTGTTGTAACAAAAACAGTTAGGGGTAAAAGATCATCATCAATGCTCATTCAAAAAACTATTCTCAAATAAAAAAGTTATGGATGGAGGATCTAAATCCTTGTATTTTTTCAAGAAACTGTTATCAAATAAAAACAGTTACGAATAAGAAAACATTTCCCTCGTACTTATTGGAAAACTGTTTCCAAAATAGTTGCGGGTAAAAACCCCAATCTTTATAAAACCTGTTACTAGTAAAAAATAGTTGTTTCCTTGTATTAATATCGAAAAACTATTACCTACGAAAAATAGTTACAAAATACAAGAGTATATCAAATATGTTAAACAAAAACAGTTGCAAACATGAGTTTTAGACGATAACCAAACACATGTAAAATGTCATGGAAGTTCAAACAAAAAACTTTCCTTGGAAAAATTCTTAAACATGTGTAAAATTGAGACGTCTTCTTAATTTCAATTGTAAAGGGCCATCTTCCATAAAATATGCCTATTACAAAAAGACACACATTTAATATGACATCGTGCCTGTTATAAAAAAGGTACGAGTAGTCTAAAGCATTCCACATGCAAAACTCGAAGGTAAAACTAAAACCTCGAAAAATGAAGCATGCAAAAGACTTAAAGAATGAAACAGAAACTCAGCAAAAGTTGAACTAACATTTACATATTAAAACGGCTAAAACTAAGTATTAACTTATACTTTAGCCATATAAATTTTTTATATATACATTGTGGTGCCACTAAGTATAAATTTTTTATATATACATTGTAACTATTGTTGTTCCATCTCATTTCCATCAATGTGTCAAGGCGAGAATTCATATACGCCCAGCTCACATCGACAACAGCCACCTCTTCCAAATCTTCATAATCTTTTGCCCACACTTGAAGCTCAGCTCTCAACCCATCCTTCTCCGCCTCTGTAGCTTCATGGGTGGCCCTTAAGGGAACAATCGACTCCTCTAATGTTTGACCTTTGTCTAAAGCCCTACGAAGATCTTCTTGAGTACGAGTTTGTGATTGCACGAGCTCGCCTGAGTATTCTTCCTTCTGCCCCAGCAAGTTCTTCAAGTCTCTAATATCCTCTGAGGCACAGGACATCTGCTCCGCGAACGAAGACTCCAGAACACTCTTATCTTTATTAGCTTGACTGCAAGAAGCCCGCTCCACTGCTAGTTCTGCTGCCCTAAGTCTCATTTGTCGCTTCAAGGTACTCCTTTACTCTTCTAAAGCATCCATGTCAATCCTTAGGCTATCATACTGTGCTCTCCAATTATCAACCTCTGCCTGCAACTCTCTTGTCTCTTGGTTTGTGATTGAAATCCTCTTCATAAGCTCCATGCCTATCAGGTTAATCTACAAGAAATAAACCAGTCAGATATGGTAAATTTCATATACGAGAGTGAAAGAGGATAACTTACACCATACCTTCAAAGAGGTATGCACGACCTCATTGGCCCATGTAAGAGCACCGTTGCTAGATAGCTTTGCTTTCTCAGTGGGACCTATCAAAGGCTTGTGCCACACTTCTGGCTCACCCGTCTTCTGGAAAAGGTTTCCCTTAGCTGGAACCTCTATCACCACCTGCCGCATCTCTCTGTTGGAAGACCCTACTTCCCTAACGGAAGGCATGGAAGCAGGCAGAGATGGAACAACAACAGGCACAGAAGGTTGAGGAGCTGGAGAAGCCACGGGCAAAGAAGCAGACATGGAAAGTTGAAGGGTTGAAGAAGTTACAGGCAAAGCAGCAGCAGAAGTTGTGATAGCCATAGAAATAGACGAAACAACTTTTCTTAAAGGAGCGGGAAAGACAGTAGCCAAAGGGACGTCGTCAGGAACAAGATTAACACCTTCATGAATAGGGGAATGTGAAACATCATCAAGAACATGGGGCTCAATCACAGACACGGAAGGTAAGGTAAAGGCAGTAATCTCATCATCTAAAACCATCCACCTTCTCTGTGGCATGTGCACTAAAGCACCCTCTTCTTATTCTTCTACGGAATGAGACTCACTAATCTTCCCCTTCGAGGAAGATGAACCAACAATAATTTCCTGGGCTTGAGCCAAGGACATCTTCGGGAGAGAGGAAGTAGACACCCCACGAGCAGAGAACCCTATTAAAAAGGGGAAAAAATTAAATGACCAAAAAAAAAAGACTCGAGTAAGGAAGGAAGCAAGAATAAGAGCTTCACTTACCGTGGGTCTTTACTTTCCAACCATACCTCCCAGTGAGGGACTTCCAAGATCTTTCTTCTGAAGGAGCAACAGATAATAATTTTTCTACCCAATCACGAATACCGGAGACATTCTCGACGTTATTCATGATTCCTGAGAGAAGAAAAAAAACAGACATGGTGTTAAATAAAACACCTCAAGTCAAAACAAGAAAAAGTAAATGTGAGCTAAAGCATATTCACGTGCACGATTCCACTTCTCAGGGAAGGGAATATTTTCTTCACCCACTAAACCAGTAGTGGCTACAACAACATACCGGAGGTACCAACCCCTATCCTTATCGTCTCCAGGGGTTACCAGCACTCTTTTGCTTCTAGCAGTCAGAGTAAAAACCCCTTCACAAAATAAGGTAGGAGAGTAGAGGTGAATAAGATGGTTGAAGGTAAAAGGAACCGAGGCTAAAGAAGCCAAACTCCTAAGGCATTCGACAACTCGCCACACAAGCGGGCCAACTTGTCCTAAGCAGATATTGAAAAAACGGCAAAACTCAATTATAACTAGGTCAATGGGGGATCTAAAATCTAAAGTGAAAGGATACATATAAGCAAAAGAATATCCCGTCTTGTAAGACGTTATTCTTTGATTACTATTCGGAATATTGAAAAGAAAGTCATATTTCCAAAAGCACTCCCTACGAACAAGGGAAATCTGACCCTCGGTTATAAGGGTTGGATACATTTCTACACTATCAAGAGAAGAAGATTGATCTACAAGAACTTGACTATCCCTAGCAAAAAAAAAACTCAGCAAGGACAATTTCATCGACACCAGGTTCACGAAGGCGTTCTCCTCTACCTCTAGACAAAGACCGAGAAATCCTAAATCTCGGAGAAACTGGAGATTTAGTGGAAGGAAGAGGAACTATTTGAGAAGAAGAAGATCCCCTCGAAGGAGTGGATCCTCGACTTCTAAGTCTACCACCCCTCCGAATACTAGTCGGAGCAGAAGAAGGCACTAAACTTTCAATATCTATTACTCTTTGAGGTTGGTTTGAAGAAAACATGTTTACAAAGGCAAAGAAGAAAGTCTGTTACAAAAGACAAAGTTAGAAAAGTGTTTCGTGGAAGCAAAGAAAAGAAAATTGTGTGTTTATACTTGAAGACAACCGTCAAACATGAAGAAAAAGGAAAATAATAATGAAAGTCATAATTGAAGATGTCACTTCGGGACTGGCACAGCCGCAAAAAGCCCTAAAAGGTGCTGAGTAAATGCAGAACCAATCCGGAAAGGACACGTGGTATGAGCATTAAATGGAAGTGACAAACGACGCCTATGGTGCAGAGAAGGATATAATGATTCAAGGAAAAGCGGTGGCAAAATATTCCCGCCATAAATGAATATCCACTTACCAAATATTAATCGTTAAATATATGGTAAGTGGGGGGACTATCTGTATTGGTAAAAAAAGATTTTCACACGTAAGCCAGCTTTTGACTACTCAGCTAGTCACGTGGACATAGGAAAACGCGACAGCTGGACGTGACTCCTTGAAGAGACACGGTACAAAGAGGCACGGTTTAGTAAACCCACGAACTTATCAGCCACGGGAAACTCAACTTGATCAAAACGGGAGAGAGGCATGGTCAGAATGAATCTAGACAAAGCTACGAGCAGATTCAAAGACCCACAATTGATTACTCGAACGTTATGTAACTAAACCCCAATTACCGTTATCCTTTGTAATGCCTCATTAATGTCATAATTAGTCATTAATGAGTAACCATAGCAAGAGTCGTACGTTGTATGAATCTCCTAAATAAGGGAGGAGAATACAGCTTGTAAAGGCATCTGATTCTCGAATACAATCAACTTTATATTTCTGCAATATTGTCTATTATTCATTTTCCTCATTATCTTGATTATCAGTAACCCGTATTCATCTTAAAAATAAGCTTTAGTCAAAGGGTCTAATTCTTTGGTTAAACAGGTTTCACGCCCAGACTGTGCACGCAAATCGAGGTATTTAATTTTAGTCTTTTTATGGCTATTAAGCATGGAACAGAGTCTAATTTTATAAAATGACCCCTTGGCTCATCACAATCTCCACCTCTATAACACACGTCTATCCTCAAACAGACATAGAAAATTACCTGAAGTGGCAAACAAGTGTGGGTATCTACTCTGCATCTCTGACTCAGACTCCCAAGTAGCTGCCTCAACGGGTTGGCCTCTCCACTGCACTCGAACTGAAGGAATACTTTTAGATCTCAATTGGCAAACCTGCCAGTCTAAAATAGCTACCGGCTCCTCCTCATAAGTCAAGTCTTTGTCCAACTGGACAGAGCTGAAATCTAACACGTGGGACGGGTCACCATGATATTTTCTGAGCATAGACACGTGGAATACCAGATGAAATGAGGATAACCCTAGAGGAAATGCAAGTCTGTAAGCTACCTCCCCCACCTTATCAAGAATATCAAACGGCCCGATATACCTAGGGCTCAACTTACCCTTCTTCCCAAATCTCATAACACCCTTCATGGGCGACACACGAAGCAATACTCGCTCTCCAATCATGAATGCCACATCATGGATCTTTCGATCGGCATAACTCTTTTGCATATACTGAGCTGCACGAAGTCTCTCCGGTATATTATTGACCTTATCTAAGGCCTCCTGAACTAAGCCTGTAATCAATAACCGAGCCTCTCCCGGCTCAAACCATCCAACTGGAGATCTACCATATAATGCCTCATAATGATACATCTAAATGCTCGACTGATAATTATTATTATGCAAACTCCGCTAACGTCAAGAACTGATCCCACGAACCTCCAAAGTCAATAACACAAGCGCGAAACATATCCTCCAATGTTTGAATGGTACGCTCGGACTGCCCGTGTCACACCTCCTTTTTATACGCCCCAAAGGGGGTACGGGAGTTTTTCCACTTAAAGTGACATTATTCGAAATGGGATTATTTTATTTTTATTAGAGTCGCCACTTGGAATAGTTTATTTGGTGTCCCAAGTCACCGGTTTAAATCCCAAATTGAGGAATTTTGACTCTGTTTAAATTGTCTGCGAACCAGAAATCCGGGTAAGGAATTCTGTTAACCCGGGAGAAGGTGTTAGGCACTCCCGAATTCCGTGGTTCTAGCACGGTCGCTTAATGATTAAACTTGGCTTAAATTGTTTAATTACTCACTTTTAGGATATATTTGTATTTTTAACCTTTCTTATTATTCGATTATTTAAATAATTAACTCAATACGAGTCACGCGTACGCATACTCGTTTAGTTCGACGTGTCAAGAATC
>ML388563.1:0-13947 GCA_005239525.1 Nicotiana knightiana
TGTGAGTCTGCATATCATTCTTATTTGGTACTTATAGGATTGGATGGTGTTCAGACTTATGCTTCACTTCGGGTGATGCTCCAGTTTGCACGACTACAAGAGGTGCCGCCAGTACGAGATATGAGCAAGTTCTGTTATGATTTTGGTAAAGATCAACCTCATGACGAAGAAGAAATTATGAAAATCTGGTATGCAAGTAAAGTCTCGGAGTTGAATGAGATGGTAGAAGATCGAGATCGTNTGAGAAGAAATGATCAAAGAACTATAGAAAAATTGAAAGAGGAATTGGAGTACGCTCAGATGACCATAGCCAAACAACAAGCCCAGCAACAAGCCGGAGTCGCTTAGATCCGTTTAAGTATTGAGAAAGATTATCAATCTGCCTTAGGGATCATGGATAAAGATTTAAAACATGCTAAGAATGAGGCAGCCCGCTTAGAAGAAGAACTGGCAAACACGATCGGTTTAGTTAGAAGAGTTGAGGCGAACAAAAATAAGTTGCAAGAAGACTTGAGTATCATCGAAGAGGATGCGCACCAACAACAACTGGAGTTTGATCAACATAAAGAGCAGTTTGAAAGAGAAAGGGCACACTGGATACGCTCAAAGGGTCAGCTTTATGCACAGTTGGAAGAAATAAAAAGGCAGAAGAGGGATTATCAGCATGCAGATTTTGAGGCAGAGCGGCGTCAGTGGATGATTGAGAGAGGTGTGTTAAACCGTCGCATTGAAGAATATGAGGGACGTGAGGCTCAGATGAGGCACGCCCTCAACACTACCCAGATGTGATTGCAGAATTGTCACATGAATATGGGGCAAGCCAGAGAGCAAGTACTTCGATTGGAAAAGAAAGCGGCATATGTTCATGATGATCATCGCCATCTAAGCAATGAGGAAGTTGGTCGACAGGCACGTGCCATCGTCCCACAGTTGCCAGCGGTGTTTCAAAATTTGTACGAGACTTTGGGGGGAGAGTGGAGGCCAAGAGATACAGACCATTGATGATATCAGTTTAAGCAAGAAGACCATTGAATATTGAATTTTTAGTGCAGACTATTAGTTCTTAGTTTCATATTTATTTGTCACATTTTTAATTTTATATTTGGAATCTTTTATTTTTATCAAAGTTTGTTTTATTCCAGTCATGTTTTTAGAGTCAGTTTATATATATTTCCTTTTCTCTCATGGTATATAAAAAAAATTGACTGAAAAATATTTTAGTTTGTTTTATTTTTACGACAAAAAAAATCATCAAAATTGTTATTTCCCTCCTGAACTACGTAATGGTCTGATTCATGCGGCGTCATGATACGTAGGCAATCCCCATCGGATGCGATCATAACCATAACCATAAAAAATTGAATAATAAATAAGAAAGAAAACAAAAGAGAGCGCTAAAATTCAATATGAAAATAAAACCAATAAACCAGTAAGCCGGGATGAAGCATGAAGCCTTCCAAACTCATTTAGAAATGAAAATGGCATCAGGTGCATGACATACAATATGTGATTAATATATGCAAAATGCAATAACTCTAACATGTTTGTTGTTTTTCATCTAAAAGATATAGTTAAACAGAGGTGGTTGGTTTGTGGTTTAAACTGGCAACTCACCCTTACAACACGAGATAAAAAGGGAAAAGTAGCATAGAAAACAACAGTGAGAACGAGTCAGATAATGATGATATCCATGGACAATTGGTCGAACAAAGTTCGGGATTGGTTGAAGAAGTAAGAGTGTTGAAGCAACAATTGGCAGAGATGTACCAAGCCTGGGCGAACGGACAGGCACCGCCTCCACTACCCATAGGGACTTCGGATAATCTTTGTAATATGTCAGTTGCAAATCAAGTGCCCATCTCCCTAACAAGTAACCCATTGTACCAACCTGGATTCAGTCCGAGCATTAACCTTCCCACTATCCCCAGTACTTCCATTCCACGTCCTCCAATCGCACCCCTCAAAAATGATCCACATATTGTACCCATTGTCCCTACTTTCACTGTTCCTCAACCAGCCCTTGCTCAAAAGTCCAACAATGATCCGCAACTGAATGTTCATGATGCTCAACATTACTCTCCAGAACTGACTTTCAAGTTTCAAGATTCATACAAGCATACTCCGCAGAACATGTTCCCAGTTGAGATTGAAAAACCTGACAAAAATATGGAACAAGAGGAAATGACTAGAAAAATAAGGAGCTTGGAACAAACCATGAGAAACATACAGGGTTTGGGAGACCACAAGAGTGTGTCATTTAACGATCTATGCATGTTCCCCCATGTCCATTTTCCACCCGGTTTCAAGACCCCCAAGTTTGACAAGTACGACATGCATGGTGATCCCGTTGCACATTTGAAGAGGTATTGTAACCAATTAAGGGGATTAGGAGGCAAAGAAGAATTACTCATGGCTTATTTTGGGGAAAGTTTGACAGGAATTGCTTCAGAGTGGTTCATAGATCAAGACATCTCTCACTGGCACGTTTGGAACGACATGGCTCAAGACTTTGTCCTACAGTTTCAGTACAACATTAATATAGTGCTAGATCGCTCCTCTCTCATCAACATAAAGAAGAAACCAACAGAAAGCTTCAGAAAATATGCAATCAAGTAGAGAGAGCAGGCTGCTAGGGTCAAACCACCAATGAAAGAGGCAGAAATGATTGACTATTTTCTCCAGGATCAGGATCCTGATTACCTCCATTACATGTTGGTTGCCATTGGTAATCCTTTCGCTGAGGCAGTTAAGATTGGTGAGATAGTTGAGAATGGAATGAAATCGGGCAAAATTGTGAGTCAGGCAGTCCTTAAGGTGACCACGCAAGCAATTCAAAGCGGGTCAGGCAGTTTCAAAAATCGGAAAAAGAAAGAGGAAGGATCTGTGATGGCATCTGGGTTCGGGAGAGTTCAAAGAGGAATAGTTCCTTCTTATGTGCAATTCCAACAAGGACAATCCAACTCTCCTCAATATTACTATCCACCCTAAGGTCCCCGGTACTCAGCTCCCCCATAAAAATACACAGTGTTCAACACCCAGGCTTATGTTAGGCCTCCCAATCACCAACAATGGCGGGCACCGATTCCACAAGGCTCCCGTCAATTGCGCACGAATTTTCAGGCATCGTATAATCCTCGTCCCTGACAAGGATATGTGAGAGAGGAGGAGCCAAATAAAGAGTTCACCCCAATTGGAGAATCGTATACAAGCCTATTTCGAAAGTTGATGCAATTGAAGTTGATTGAACCTGTCATGCCGCGTTATGTGGATCCAAATTCGAAAGGTTTTGATTCCAATGCAAGATGTGAGTATCACTCTAACACCCAAGGTCATAGTACCGAAAATTGTTGGACATTAAAGAAAGCCATTGAAAATTTGATTGAAGCAAAGGCAATTGTGGTAACAAACAATGAGGATACTCCTAATATCACAAACAATCCGCTCCCAACTCATGATAATACACATTTTATTGGGATGATTTGTGATGATTGGTATTATAAGCAGTCTGGCAAGACAGAGATGGTTGTTGGAACCATAGGGCAAGAACGAAAAGTGATAGTAAGACCGCCGCATTTGGCATCGTTGATTGTGAAAGGTGCGAGTTCAAGTTTGAACTTGGCAGGTTCTGGAAAAATGATTCTCTATGTTCCTAGATGCACAAAAAAGGTTGAGGTTCAATTGGGTGGGCCAAAACTTTACATCCCCGGGGGCATTCAAAAGATCGTTCCGAATAATATTTTTAGAAATATAACAGAGCCAGTTGTGATCCGACCTCTTGCATAACTCCCAGTGATAAACACAAAAACTATTCCCTGGAATTATAACAAAACTGTCATGACATACAAAGGAAAAGATATAGTTGAAGAAGCAGATGAAATGAGGGGCTTGACCCGCTCTGGAAGGTGTTAGTCACTAGAGAAATTGAGAAAAGCTAAGCAAGCCAGGGAAAGTCACTTGCCAGTGAAAGAACCCATTGCAGAAAAAGAAGCGGAGGAATTCCTTAAGAAGATGAAAATGCAAGACTACTCGATCATTGACCAACTAAGGAAAACCCCTGCTCAGATTTCTTGGTTATCTCTGCTTTTGCAATCAGAAGAACATCGTCGTGTGTTGATCAAAACTCTGAACGAGGCATATGTCTCAGAAAAGACAACAGTGAATCAGCTAGAAAAAATGGCTGAAAGAATCTTTGAAGTGAATAAGATTTCTTTCAGCGATGATGATTTTCCTGAGGAAGGGGCTGGGCACAATAGAGCTTTGCATCTTATGATCAAATGTGAAGGGAATTACGTTAAAGGAGTCATGATTGACAGAGGCTCAAGTGTAGATGTATGCCCTCTTTCTACTCTACAAGACCTGAACATTGACACTAACAGAATTCGAACTAGTAATGTCAGCATCAGAGCNTTAATTTTGCATGGCAAAAAAAAAAAACTTATGACTTTTGTATAATTTTTTTTAAAAAAATTAAGTTGTACAATAACATACAACTTAAATGCAAATTTTATACAAAATTTATACAATGTCTTTTGTATATTTTGTATCTGATTTATACATAGTAAAAATAAATTTCATACAACTAATTATATATTACAACTTATCTACAACTTATCTAAAAATTTAATACATTATTTCTACTCAGTTATATACAACTACAATGTCATACAACTTAAATATAATTTTTATACAATATTGTTCAACTTTCATACAATAATTAATATATGTATGTATATATGTATATATGTATATATATATATATATATATATGTGTGTGTGTGTGTGTGTGTGTGTGTGTGTGTGTGTGTGTGTATGTGTGTGTGTGTATGTGTGTGTGTGAACAACAGAATACAATTTCTCTACAATTTTACTACAATTTCGTAAATATAATGTATATCATGTCTTCTTCTTCTTCGAGTTTCAATCTGAAATTCAGCCAAAACCAAGTCTAATCTTCATCAAAATACCCTCAAAATTGAGATATAAACTTCAAACAATATTCCCAATTGTTTGCAACAATACCCAATCCAAAAAAATAATGGTTTTTGAAAACCCAAATTCGAATTCAAAGCTTCAAAGTTTTTTAATGGTTGTCAATGGTGGAATTGTTGCTCTCTTTTCTTTTTCCTTACATTACTGAAATTAGGAATTGAGAGATGGAGAGAGACGTAGAGAGAATTCCCAATTCTTTGCAACAACACCCAATTCAAACAAATAATGTTTTTTGAAAACCCAAATTCGAATTCAAAGGTTCAAAGTTTTTTAATGTTTGTCAATAGTGGAATAGTGGGTGAGTGCAAGATACGTGGGGGAGGGGGATGGGATGTGGAGAGAGAAACGTGGGGGGAGTGGAAGATACGGTAGAGTTATTTTAAGACACTAATTATTTGTTGGAGATGATGAAATACTAGAAACTTCTATGGTGTTTGATAAAGAAAAGGGTTTGGTTTGATCTTAGTTTTGTCCGTAAAATGAATGACTTTTACTCTGCTTTGTTTGCCTAGATATGGGCTGGTCTCTCATCAGTTTTTTGGGCCTTTTCTATTCAGCAGATGGCACATTGGGCCTCCCTATCCGTCTGCCCAATACAAAAGCCCAATAGAAGGGAATAGAAGAGAATAGAAGAAGAATAATAGCTGTACTTTTTTATTCTTTTTTTGTTACAAATTAGCCAATATAATAAGGACACATAGGATAGTTAGTTATGCATAGATTCTTTTTTCTTTGTATTTATACATAGTCTCTGTACAGTAAAATGAGATCATCAATACAAAAGAGGGAAAATTCTCTAGATTGTTCTCTTACTTCTTCATGGTATCAGAGCAGGTTTAATCTGCTACAGATCCACATTACATTATCTTTTTCTTCACTACAATGGCAACTGATGGTCAGGACAGCGATTTATTGAGTTCTTCTACTCCTGCTACTGGAGTTTCCATGGCAGCAGGGTCGTTTTCTTCTGGTGTTGTTGATTCAGCACATCCTTATTACCTACATCCTTCTGATTATCCTGGTATGAACCTCGTTTCTTCTGTTTTTGATGGTAGAGGTTATGGAGGATGGAGAAGGGAAGTTGTGATAGCTCTGTCCGCTAAGAACAAGCTAGGGTTTATTGATGAAACCCTAGTTGTTCCTGCTGCTGATTCAGGACTTCAAAGAGCTTGGGCACGTTGCAATGATATGGTCCTTTCTTGGCTTCTGAACTCACTGTCCAAGGAAATAGCAGAAAGTGTGCTATATTCACAAAGTGCAAAGGACCTTTGGGCTGACCTGGAAGATAGATTTGGTCAGACAAATGGTGCTAAACTTTTTCAATTGCAAAAGGAGTTAAGTGTTGTAGTGCAGGGAAATTCTAGTATTACCACCTATTTTACTAAAGTGAAGAGCTTATGGGATGAGCTGGATGCTCTTAACACCTTCTCGGCTTGTGTATGTGACTGTGATTGTGGAGCTAAAGTAAAGAACCACAAAGCGCATCAAGATGAAAGACTGCTACAATTTCTTATGGGTTTAAATAAGTGTTTCATAGGAGTAAGAAGTAACATTCTGTTATCTTCTCCTCTCCCAACTATTGGACAGGCATATTCCTTAGTCATCCAAGATGAAAAGCAGAGGGAGATCCATACAATTCCTTCTTATCCAGGAGATTCTGCTTCCTTTATTGCTGCTAATCAGCCAGGATGGGGGAAGAGGTACAATGAACACAGAGGTCAAAAGGGAATGATTGAGTCTAAGAAGGCTACAAGTATTTGTGCCTACTGTAAGAAACCAGGACACACTATAGACAAGTGTTGTAGGATCCATGGTTTCCCAACAGACTTTAAGTTTACAAGACAGAAGAAGTTCCAAGGTGCAATACAAGCTAATAATGTTGTTAATACTATTGATGAAAATGAACAAACAATCACTGTTTCAGAAACAAAGTCACTCACCCAAGAGAATGTTGCTCAGTTGCTCCAGCTCCTCCAACAAGTTAAGCTGGGGCAACAGGTGGCAGGAACTTCCTCTGATGCTTTTGCAAATGCTAATTGTGCTGGTATACCTTCCTTCTTTAATTCTCCTGCCTGTTTCATTGAAATCAGTAGTCAGTCTTGGATATTAGACAGTGGAGCCTCAGAACATATGACATATAACAAGAAATTTTTTAATATTCTTAAACCTTTACTCAAGCCTAGAATTGTTAACTTACCGAATTCCTCAAAAGGTTCTGGTAACTCACTATGGTTCAGTCACTCTATTTTCTAATCTAATACTCCAGAATGTTCTGTATATCCCTTCTTTCAAATATAATCTTTTATCTGTTCACAAGTTGTGCAAACAGTTAAAACATCCACTCCTTTTCACCTCTTCTTCTTGTTTTCTGCAGGGCCCTTCACTGAAGAGCCCTCTGGAGATTGGTAAAGAGAAGGCAGGACTCTACATCCTTCAATCAAGGCCAACAGCAGCCATTCCCAGTTTTTCATCCAAATCTAGCAATAGTTTTCTTTCTAGCAGGAAGTTTAATTTAGGACATCATGTATCTATTTTACATTCCTGTTTTAGTTCTATTTATAATGTAAAAGATAAGTTATGGCACTATAGACTAGGCCATATGCCTTTCAGTAATATGAAAAACATTTCTGCTATTCCTATTTTTGTCTCATCTAAGTCTTATACTCCTTGTATTGTTTGTCCTATGGCAAGGCAATCTAGACTACCATTTCCTACAAGCAGCATTACCACAAATAACACATTTGAATTGATTCACATTGATACATGGTTCCCTTATAATAAACCTACCTATGATGGGTTCAAGTATTCCCTAACTATTGTAGATGACTATAGTAGGGGTACATGGACTTATTTACTCAGCAACAAATCAAATGCCTTTTCAGTACTAAAATCATTCCTGATTATGGTAGAAAGACAGTTTCATACAAAGGTTAAAACCATTAGATCAGATAATGCTTTTGAATTAAGAAGTGGGGCTGCCCAGTCAGAATTTTTTCTCTCCCAAGGAATCTTGCACCAGACTACTTGTACTGCCTCTCCACAACAAAATGGAGTTGTGGAGAGAAAACACAAGCATATGTTGGAAACTTCTAGGGCCCAACTCTTTCAGTCTAATCCACCTATTTCTTACTGGGGTGATTGTCTTTTAACAGCAACTTATCTCATTAATAGGTTTCCCTCAAGGGTGCTTCATTTTAAAACACCTTATGAGATTCTTTTTCATTCTAAACCAGACTACACAAAATTAAGATATTTTGGATGTTTGTGTTTTGTTTCTACTCTTGCCAACCAAAGAACAAAGTTTCAACCCAGGGCAATCCCATGTGTATTTCTGGGATATCCACATGGTAAAAGAGGTTACAAAGTCCTCAATCTCAAAACTCTGAAAACTTTTATCTTTAGAGATGTTGTTTTTCATGAAGAAGTTTATCCTTTCACTTCTAAACTACCTTAGCATTCTCCAGATTCCTTCTTGCCTTTTTCACCTTTGCCTAATTCCACAGGTAGTATTCTTGACCCATTCCCAGAAACACAACCCACATCACCACATCCTATCTCTCACTCTAGCATACCCTTCTCCCCAACCTCTGTTCCTTCACTCACATCCACTCATTCCCAGCATTATCCTATCCCTACTGCCTCACCTTCCACTGTCTCCCCTACCTCATCCTCTTCATCTGAACCTATGATAGAGAATTTAATCAGAAAGTCATCTAGACCTCATAACCCACCAGTTTATCTCAAAGATTACATTTTCAATGCTATTAAACTCACAGATGTTAGCACTTCCTGCTTCCTCTCCCCTGCTACACCACCTAGTTTTCCTTTTTCTGGGATTTCTACCCCTAATCAACATCTACTAAATTCTCTATCTAGCATTCAAGAACCTACCAGCTACAGTCAAGCAGCACTTCACCCAGGATGGCAAGAAGCCATGACAAAGGAGATTGATTCTCTTGAACAGAATCAAACCTGGGAAATGGTGGAACTACACCCAGGTAGAAAATCACTACCTTGCAAATGGGTGTATAAGGTGAAACATCATTTTGATGGAAGTGTGGAAAGACTAAAGGCTAGGCTAGTAGTGAGAGGAGACATTCAAAAGGAAGGAGTGGATTTCACTGAAACTTTTTCACCAGTGGTTAAAATGACCACAATCAGATGCATCCTTGCTACAGTTGTGAAGAAAGGTTGGGGAATCTACCAATTAGATGTTAATAACGCATTTCTACATGGTGATCTTAATGAAGAAGTTTATATGAAGTTTCCTATTGGTTTTTCACCTTCTTCCCCTACTCAAGTTTGCCGTTTGAAGAAGTCACTTTATGGTTTACGTCAAGCTTCTCGTCAGTGGTATGCTAAGTTAACAACAGCTTTAAATTTTAAGGGGTATTCACACTCCTTAAATGACTACTCTCTATTCTCTAAAAAAATGGATTCCTTAATATCCATAGTCGCAGTCTATGTTGATGACATCTTACTCACAGGCAATAACACTGAAGAACTACGTGCTTTAAAGTTATTTCTAGACCAAGAGTTCAAAATAAAGGATTTAGGGAACTTACATTATTTTTTGGGCATGGAAGCCATCCGAGAATCTGCAGGACTGATTCTGTCCCAGCATAAGTTTGATTTGGATCTTCTCACTGAATTTAATGTTTTGCACAAAACCCCTGTCTCCTGCCCTCTTGATCCAACCATCAGACTATTTGCCAAAACTGGTGATCCTCTTCCAGATCCAACCTTGTATCGTCACTTATTGGGTAAGTTAAACTTCTTAACCCACACAAGGCCGATCTTTCCTTCACGGTGCAAAACCTCAGTCAATATATGCAGGATCCCAGGCAACCTCATCTGCAGGCGGCGCTTCGTGTTCTTAGATACTTGCTCAAAGATCCTGGTCTTGGGTTATTTATGTCTTCATCGCCATCCTTTCAACTGCTCGCTTTTTGTGATTTCGACTGGGGTACTTGTCCTGAATCAAGAAACTCTGTTAGTGGTTTTTTCATTTCACTTGGGGGTTCTCCAGTTTCCTGGAAGTCCAAGAAACAGACTTCCATCGCCCTAAGCCCTGCTGAAGCTAAGTATCGCTCAATGAGGCGAGTAGTTGCGGAGCTCACATGGCCTGTGCGTCTTTTTGATGATTTAGGGGTTCCTATTTCTCTTCCTGTCTCTTTACACTCTGATAGCCAAGCAGCAATCCATATAGCAAAAAACCCTGTATTTCATGAGCGGACGAAACATGTGGAAATAGACTGCCATTTTGTTCGACAGCAATTTCTTGCGGGCTTAATTTCTTCATCTTTTGTTCGTTCCTCTTCTCAATTGGCAGACCTTTTTACCAAATCTCTCACAGGACCACTTCACCATGGACTTTTGGGCAAGTTGGGGGTTCTGGCATCCCCTTCCAACTTGAGGAAGGGTGTTGGAGATGATGAAATACTAGAAACTTCTATGGTGTTTGATAAAGAAAAGGGTTTGGTTTGATCTTAGTTTTGTCCGTAAAATGACTGACTTTTACTTTGCTTTGTTCGCCTAGATATGGGTTGGTCTTTCATCAGTTTTTTGGGCTTTTTCTATTCAGCAGATGGCACATTGGGCCTCCCTATCCGTCTGCCCAATACAAAAGCCCAATAGAAGGGAATAGAAGGGAATAGAAGAGAATAGAAGAAGAATAATAGTTGTACTTTTTTATTCTTTGTTTATTACAAATTAGCCAATACAATAAGGACACATAGGATAGTTAATTATGCACATATTCTTTTTTCTTTGTATTTATACATAGTCTCTGTACAGTAAAATGAGATCATCAATACAAAAGAGGGAAAATTCTCTAAATTGTTCTCTTATTTCTTCGTTATTACCATTAATTCTCTAAAATGTACATAAATGTTAATTTGATATATAAAATGTAATTATAGTAAAACTTGAATAGGGATGACAATATAGTTCCATATAGTGTAAAAGTTCCTTTTTTGATATAGTAATTGTAATTCGAGTAAATTTAGTAATTATTGTAACTCAAGTTAATAGTGGTAGAAGTTAATTGTTTTTCAATGGGAAACGGGAACCGGAATGGAACTTAATGAAGAATCCTTTTCCCACCAAAATACTGTAACTAGTTTGCTTCGTCACTTATATTAAACCCTAACATTACCAACAGTGTTTCCAATTCAAAAGATATGAGAATGGCTAATAACTTTCCTCATGAAATCACCATCAATATACTAGCAAAAGTCGCAGTGAAATCGCTTTTACGGTTCAAATCCGTTTGTAAATTATGGCATTCTCTAATTGAAGAACCCCAATTCATCAAGCAGCACTACGATTCATGCAAAAATAATTTAAATTGTCACAAAATATTTGTGGCAGGTGGTGATTGTGAAAAGAATGATGACTATTTGTACTCACTTCAACATGATTCGGTTGTCTCTCTTCTTGAGCCTCCAATTCCAGATATCAATCATTTGAGTAGTGTATGTTTTATTAACGGTATACTTGTTCTAAATTTTCATTATCATACAGTGGTTTTGTGGAACCCGGCCATCAGAGAATCAAAAACAATCAACTTTCCAATCCTTGAAAGTACGGTGAATAAGCTATACTTCCCTGGTATAAATGGTTCTGGCTACGTTTCTACTATCGACGATTATAAAATAATTAGGGTTGGAAAAGACGTTTCTTCAGGTTATTATGACGTGTATATATTTTCCACAAAAAACAACTCGTGGAAATTGATGGGCAAGTTTCATCGGTATAACAAGTTCTTTGATGGTGACATTATTACAGTAGATGGGATTGTTTATATCATAGCAATGGCGGATTTGTCTGATAATACTAGTGCCAGTGACTTTACTATACTACGTTTTTGTTTGGAAAAAGAAAAATTTCAGGAAATATTGTTTCCAGATCGGATTAAAAGTTGGGAAGATCCATTTTTATGTGCTCTAGGAGAGAACCTTTGTTTGACTAGGTTACACAATGAGTCGAGACGCGATTTTGAAGTTTGGTATATGACAAAGAATGGGATGAGCAATTCATGGAGTAAGATGTTGACAATTCCATCAGTGCATTGTGGACGTTGCTTGAGGCCTGTGTGGTTTATGAAGAATGGAGACATATTATTTTTGAAGTTTAAAGGTGAATTTGTGGTTTATAATTCAAAAACACACAAATTCGAACAAGTTAAAGTCCCAGGGCTTGAGGCACCACTTTACTTCAACTGGGTTGTACCATATTTTGAAACTTTGTTTTCTCCTAATTGATATTGCTCTGTATATTAGGAGACAACTTTGGAGGTTTACTTTGTGTTTCTTTAATTGATTCTACTTCACTAGTACCTCTTATTACAATTTTTCTTTTCATCTTGGTTCGTTCTTTTCTTTTTTTATTTTTTATTTTTTATTTTTGTGTATGTGTGAACGTGCTCGGTGGCTTTTTATCCACTTAAATCCTTCGTGGTAGTAAAAATTTATTCTAGATGATGATTTGCATTCATGTCAGAATTTTTGTCGTTTTTGTAATTGGTATAAATAAGTGTTTAGAATTTTGCCCTGAATTTCTAATCTATTATGACTCTTCCTGACTCATATTTACGAGATGATAAAATATGGCAAAAGTTTTTCGTGAAGTAATGGAAAAAGACTCCTAAAAGGATTAAATCTCCTTAATATGTCTTATCTTTTTTTTTTTTAAGGCACGTTTTGCACATGTATATATTAAGGATCTCTACTTCTCACAAGAGCACAAAAATATCCACAATGTAGTCATTAAAGAGTTTTGTTTAGGTGAAGATTTTTCTCTCGATAGTTTTTCTCTTTTTATATTAGTTTTATCTTTAGATCAATTGACCAAACCATTATAAACTATTATGCTTAGTTTAGTATATTTTTCTTTTTTCGTCATGATTTATCGTCCACCAAGCTTTATATTGTTAGTTTCTGTTAGTAATATGTATTGCTGTAAAATAAAACAATAATAATTTCTGAAAAAATACAGAAACAGTAAGAAACCTGACTAGCGCGAGCTCTAGCGCGGGATTAGCGCGGCCGCGCTAGTGGAATATACTAGGGACAGTGAGAAACCTGACTAGCGCGGGATTAGCGCGGGCGCGCTAGTCCAGGCGTCCTTAGTTATTTTTTCTATGAAAAATAATATAAGAACAAATCGAGCCCACTGAATACACAGTGTGGCCTTAAGAAAATTATTCCCCTCAAGTACCCGAGGTGATGGAATATATCCTCCCAGGATAGAACGATTTAACTCACCGGAGTGTTGGTATCAAAAACGCCTGTGAACAGCGAACCACTCGAAGACTGTAAAACACACTGGAATATTTTGTGCAGAAGAAGAAGAAGATCAGAAAATTTTGTAAGTAAGATTCTAGGATTCAAGGTATATTTATAGTCAATTTCGTACTGTTTCTGAAAAGGTATTGCAACCTTTCAGAACAGCCATAGTTGTTGGAACATGTGTGAATCCTTTCAGAACAGCCATAGCTGTTTTGAACAGGTATGAACATTGCGGGAAGTTTTAAAATGGATTTAAAATAATCCGAAAAAGAAAACGGGTCGGGTCGGACCGGGTCGTGGGTCGCGGCAATCCAAAGTCGAAGCCGAAGCCGAGCCGAGCGAGCGAGCGACGACGGCGCGAGTCTTGACTTCTTCTCAACTCTTTTAAGAGCTAGAAGAAGGGCTTCTCTATATATACACATAGAGTTTCTTTCCTTCTTCCAATGAGGGACAAAGTGCACTAATTCAAAATTTCACTTCCCTCCATTTCTTTTCCCACCACTTTCCATTCACTCTCTTTAAGCTACACCAAGCTTAAAATTAAGCTAAATTAAGCTACACTAAGCTTAAAGACCAACAATCTCCCACATGAATGGGAAATGGATAAAAAATAAAGGAATGCACGGACGTGTGTGTGTTTTACATGCAAGAATTAATTGCATCTGGA
>ML388564.1:2424-19038 GCA_005239525.1 Nicotiana knightiana
GACTTACAAAATAAACTCTTTTGTAATCCTAGGACTAACTCTAATCTCTTCGTAGTAACTAGCCCCTAGCTAATTTCTACAAGCTTCAAGTTAACTCTAACTTGAATAATGCGTACCTATTGCAATTGCTTCTATGAAATCTGAAAAGATACAATATTAAATCTCCTACTACAACCAACTAGACTCAATGACAAACAGATGGAACTGGTTCTTCTAGCTGGTCTGTAGCCTTTGTATCGCACAATAATTCTGCTTGCAAAATATCTGGGAATTTTGCTTTTAGATCTTGATTCACTTCTGCACTTGTGCGTTCTTGATTCAAGCATGAATACTTCAATTATTTATAAATTCAGTTGTTGAGTTTGTCGTTCAGTTCTGGTACAACTCTACCTAGAAGAACGAGTTCGTATTTAACTCAACTTCCTTCATTCGTTACTGTCCTTGCTGAATTCAACTTCTATTCTCTTATCAATTTGCAACCTTTTTGCATGAGAAGACACTCTCCTTGTACATTGATACTTCACGATCGCATTCATCTCCTATGCATATAAGGTTTGTGTGTCAACTTCGTCAGGTCAAGTATGTGTGCTCTGATGGACTTGGTTCAACTGGTTAGATATTTGTCAATCTTAAAAACTATGCAGTGACTTGGGTCAACAAGGGAGATGATGACGGCGGGTGAGTGAGAGAAATGACAAGGGTTGGGTGGGGGTATGTTAAGATTAATTATGGTAAGGATGGATTTGGACCATTGATCTGAATGATCAACAACCACGATTGAATGAGGGGTATTGGGTCGGGCAGGTGTATAATTGGGCCTAAAGGGTTTGGGTCAACATTAGGGTTGAATATTAGAGGGGTTTTGGGCTGGTTTGAGGGGTTAGGTCCGAAAATTGAAGAAATGAAGTAGGGTTATTTGTTAAATACCCACTTAATTGATAAAATAATTTATAAAAATAGTTAATAAATGATAAAAAGGATTTTTATGCATAAAATAGATTTGAAATAATTACCTAATATTATAAAAATACAATAAGGCTATTTTCTGGTAAAACAATATAATAATGCATACATGGGCTATAATTGTAAAGTTATTGCAATTATGACCCAAAAAATGTAAATTTGGCCATTTATGAAATAATTAAAGCTTAGTATAAATACAAATAGTAGAATTAAGTCATAACATTGCTATGAAATCATTTGTGATGCGATTAGTAATTATTTATGTAAATGAAACACTGGGATAAATTAATTTTAAGAATGTAGAAATTATGAAAAATATCGATTGATGCTAATGCATAGTTTTGAAGGACATGCATTTTGAAAATATTATAGGGAAAAATTGGGTATCAACAGCGGACATCTGCCTTAGGACGATTCATCTCGAGATCGTCAGATCGGAGCCATAGGTTCTTATCACTACTCAAAAAGAAGAATGATTTTTCTTGGACCCTAGAATGCCAATATGCGTTAGAAGAATTGAAACGATACCTTTCGAGCCTACCATTGCTTCATACTCCAAAGGCAGATGAAAAACTCTACTTATACTTAGCAGTCTCAGAAAATCGCGGTAAGTGGTGTCTTAGTTCGAGAAGAGCAAGGTATGCAATTTCCTGTTTACTACGTAAGGCGAACTCTAGGAGAAGAATAAACTAGATATCCACACTTAGAAAAATTGTCACTTGCTCTAATAAGCGCCTTTAGGAAGTTAAAACTGTCACACCTCCTTTTTCCTGCAAGGGGGGATATGGGGAGTCTTTCCAATTTAAGTGACATGAATCGAAATGGGATTATTTATTGATCAGAGTCGCCACTTGGGATATTTTATAGTGTCCCAAGCCACCGATTTATTTTAAAATTCCAAATCGAGGAAATTTGACTGTAATTTTACAGTCTGAGAAACCAGAAGACCGGGGTAAGGAATTCTGTTAACCTGGGAGAAGGTGTTAGGCATTCCCGAATTTCGTGGTTCTAGCACGGTCGCTTTTAATCATACCTGGCTTAATTGATTTTTTAATTACTTATTTTAGAATCTACGTATATTTACTTTTTACCGCTTTTAAATACTCGATTATTCGTGGTTATGGAATTATCTTGAAAATGAGTCACGCGTACATGTACTCTTTTGTTTGGCGCGTCAAGAATCATGTCACGCGTACGTGTACAAAACTCACAACACTTAATTATTATTCAGATTGTTAGGCCAAAGTCGCGCGAACGCGTACCTCGGTATTAATATTGGAAATCACAATTATGTTACGCGAACATATACATAATCACGAAAAGATATTAGTATCAATACACAAATAGTACAAAAGAACTTTTTTTTACAATCAATGTATTTTCACTTGTTGTAATAAGTCATCAATAATATTCTAGTATTTTACAAGTTATCAATTGCATTTGCTATAAAAAGATACTTGGAACTTATGTAGTCTAAGTGATACGCTAATGCAAAATTTCGTAATGCGATTAAAGTATATCAGTAAAGTTTTTGTTTTGAAATTTTGCACGACATAATTTAATAAACCGAAGAAGCAACAAAACTTATAGATGCCATAACAACCGAAGAGCTTTTCAAGATTCATGACAAATTTAGATTAATCCTTTTGAGTTCCCAAATCTTATTCCATCATACAATTAGTGGGATTCAAGTTCAACAACCACAAAAAAAATACCACAAATGGGTACAATACCAAAATAATCTAAGTACTGGACAGATTCCAAAAAAAAAAACAAATTGCACAAAGCAACACAGATTGCACCTAACAATAATAACAAGATAATCAATGTTTAAACTAAACAAAGGCACTCGTTTTGGCCTCTCACGAAATTGAACGAAGAAAAGAAAAGGAATCTGACCGGAGTCCGCCTCGCTGGAAACCTCAACGAACCTCGTCTTCAACTCGAACCTGACCCAAAACCAATTGCCCGCTGCTTTGAGAAAGAATAACAATGGTTTTTATTGTGTTTTCGCTAGTTGAAGATGACAGTAGGTAGGAAGCAGCGACCGGTGGGCATCGGGTTAATTTTTTCGGTCAGATCGCAGCCGAAATTTCCGGCCAGACCAGTTGCTCACAAAGCTCCTTCAAAGGGCGGCAGTTCGGAGGTGGCTTTCACGATTGGGGAAGATGAGTCGCTGGGTATCGGCAGTCCTAAGGTTAGGGAGGTGTGTGGGCGTCGGTAGAGTTCAAGAGGCGAGGAAGAAGAAGAGTCTTAGGGTTTTTTTATATTAGGGGGTCTTCTAGGTTAAGGGAGTGTGGGCTTAGGAATCATGGGCTTAAAATTGGGCCAATCAAACTTAATATTGTGGTCTTCTCACATAAACAAAAAAAAAGTTAGTTCAAAAATTTTCTTCTTATCTTCTTTTTAAAAAATAAAAATAAAATATCAATACTGTTTTTGTATATATATATTTTTAATTTTATGAAATGTAGATAAACTAAAAGTGACTAGATTAAATATCAATTAGCTAAATAAAAGAAAATATTTTTTGTAATTTATATTTTGTGATGAAATAAAGTAAAGAGTCAAAACTAGCTAAAATAGAGATATTAGACCTAAACTAAATATTAAAATTCTAATATGTGCAAAATCTCGGGGAAGGTAAAAAATTACATGTCTACAGCTATCCCTCTTTGACTGGAAACACGAAGAGTTTTCTGACAAAAAATGACGAGACAAGATTTTTGACCCGACCCTTATTCAGAGAGACCTAAAACTAAAAGAAAGGAGAATGTGACCGAGCCCTAGTATCTGAGCTGCCTACATATCCTTGGCTATAAAGGAATCAGGCCACGTGTAGTTCAGAAGTAGCAACAGTGATGGAGTATACCGAGGTGGAGAGTCGAGTGAAGTGCCGTCGAGGTTCCTGCCATTACATCAAAATAAAAGGGAAATTTACAGCAAATATAAAAGAAAAATACAAGATCCTATCTATTTCTTGTCTTGAATCTTCCTTGAATCTCTACTTGATCCCTCAACATGAAAATGGAAATTCACCCCATTCTTCAAGTGGGCATCCTTCTGACTTGAATTGGAAGAAAACCGGAAGTTGGCCCTATTCTTCAGGAGGGCACCCTGCTACTTGCACTTGAAATAAACTTGAACTTTACGTAGACTTAAGCTTGCAAACCTTGTCCTTCAGGTGGCTCGTGCTACTTCTAATTTGACTTAAAGACTGGAGGTTTACCTTATTCTTCAGGCAGGATCCTGCTGCTTCTGACTTAAACTTGAAACTGAAACTTGACCCTGTTCTTCAGACGGGATTCTCCTGATGCGTCTCTAACTTGAACTTGTAAACTGAATGCTGATCCTATTCTCCAGGCGAGCTCCTGATGCCGCTATGTCGTGAAATTGTAAACTGAAAGTTGAACCTGTTCTTCAGGCGGTATTCTCCTGATGCTTCTTGAATTCGAAATTGAAAATTTAACACTGACCCCGTTCTTCAGGCGGGCTCCTGATGCCTCTCTGACTTGAACTTGTAAACATGTTCTTCAGGCGGGCTCCTGATGCCTCTTGAACTTGAAAATTGAAAGCTAAACACTGGCCATGTTCTTCAGGCGGGCTCCTAATGCCTTTTGAACTTGAAATTGAAAGTTGACCCTGTTCTTCAGGCGGACTCCTAATGCCTCTGAACTTGAAAATTGAGAATTCACCTAGTTCTCCAGGTGGCTGCCTGCAATCACAACAAACAGACAAAATAAAGAAAATTTTCTGCCCAGTTTGTACCAAGAACATTTGTGAGTGTTAATTGAATCCCATTTTCCAGGAGGGTCCTGAGAACTTTAACCAAATTCCATTATCCAGGAGGGTCTTGGGAATTTAAAACTAATCCCATTATCCAGGAGGATCCTAAAAACTTAAACCAAATTCCATTATCTAGGAGGGTCCTGGGAACTTAAAACTAATCCCATTATCTAGGAGGGTCCTGAAACTTGAAAACTAAATCCCATTATCCAGAAGGGTCTTGAAAACTGAATATGAACTTGCCTGAGCTATGCTCTCTTCCTGGAAGATCCCTGCAAAAAGAACAAAATTCCTTGACCCTAAACCATACTTCCCTTATGGAGGATCCCTACAGATCTAACAAGTTTTCAAACCTTTTTAGTTTGGAAACTTGGTGGTTAGCTCGTGGCATTATTGCTGAAGGTGTCCTCTTCTGCCACCATCATGCTTCGTTCTGATTAAACTATAAACTGAGTTTGACTGAACTAAAAACTGACCCTATTTTCCAGGCGGGACCCCTGAACTCAAGAAAAACTAGAGACTAAAACTTAAGGAAACTAATAATTGGACCTATTCTCCAGGCGGGACCCCTGAACTTAAGAAAACTAAAGACTAACAACTGGAGGAAACTAAACTGACCCTATTCTCCAGGCGGGACTCCTAACCGCAAGGAAAACTAACATCTTAAGGAAAATTGAAAACTGACCCTATTTTCCAGGTGGGACCCCTGAACTCAAGAAAAACTAAAGATTAAAACTTAAGGAAACTAACAATTGACCCTATTCTCCAGGCGGGACCCCTGAACTTAAGGAAAACCAAAGATTCTTCCCAACTAGTGCGATGTTTAGGAGGTATGGTTCTTCTCAACTAGAGAAAATTCTTAAAGGTGATGATCTTCTCAACTAGGGGATTCCTAGGAGGTAAAAAAAACATTCTCAAACAGCCTTTGTGCTGAAAAAATTTGGCATGACACCTGAAAGGTTCAAGCTTCCAAGCTTTGATTTGGACACAGTCTTCGCCCCTGTTTCAAACAAAGAAAACTTATGTGTTTAAAATGTGGTGGTTGGTTCGTGGCCCTGACTTTGAAGGCGATCACTCCTGTACTTTCCATGATTAATTTTGGTTATGACTCGGAAGCCCTTGCTTGTTACTGACCAACCACTTTTTTTGTCAAACCTTACCATAGAAAATGCCTCTGATCTATTCGAGCCCTATACCATTTCTGTTGCATCTTGATCATAAATTGACATTTCTGGACCTTTACATTTCACATGAATCCCAAACCACGTCAATTGTTATCAACTTGGTGCGCATATTATTTTTTCCTAACTTAAGCCGCTTTGATGTGCTAGCAAGATTCCGCTCTGTGCAATTGGAAAGCTGATTCTGCAAATGGCAAGGCATTAACCATGGTAAAAATATCATATGTTCCTGGCATGTCTAACGTGGCACTCTCAAAGATTATCTGGGAGGTCTTTTTGGACTGTAATGTGGCTTTTGGACAGGGTTTGAAAGAAAGGATATTATAAAGGCTCAAAATAACTATAACAACGGGGTTAATTTATTTACAACTTTTGGAATCCATTCTAAAACTTTGCCCCAATATCTAAAACAAGAGCATTTGATTGATTTTTTCTTTTAGATGGAATTTCTAAGAAGAACTGCCCCACTCAGATTTTGTGGGATTATGAAATATTTTATTTGGTGCGACTGAACCATAAGGTTGCCTACGTATCTTTGGTTACAAGAATCATGTCGAACGTAGTTCAAATGACTACTCTTTGTTGCTGCTATTTTCTTTTTCTTTTCTTCTTTTTTTTCCTCCTTTTTTATTTTTCTTTTTTTTTCTTCTTTTTGAAACTTTCTTCTGGAATGAAGTTTCTAAAACAAACCATATGGGGCATGATTTTTTTTATGAATCTAACTCGATTCCAAAAGAGGGGAGGTCAAGAAAGTTAGCATAGGCTCAAAAGGGGTACCAAATGGTATAACGTGTTTGGGTAGCTGAAAGAGGGCCTCCTAATCCCTGAAAATTCCAAGTACAACACATGCAACTTGAAGATGAATAAGGAAGATCATGCACAACATTTCTTGCATCTTTGGCATTGATATCACTGATATGCCATCCACCTTTCTTTAGTGCCTTGTCAAGTGCAAACTCTCGTTGTGTGATTTCTTCTTCACAATAGATGTGCTCTGTCGATTTGGAGCAGACACTCTTGGCTTTATCTTGTAACTTGAGATGCACTTGAACTCGAAGTTGCTTGCTTCAAATTGTCTAGGACGCACTCTCTTGTAACAAATTCTTATCGTCCTCTTAACTCCCCGACCTATCTGCCCCAGTTTCACATAATTTGGGCTTTAAATGATCTCAAAATGTCCAAATCTTTAGTTATTTCCCTCAAATATTCATCTTCAAAACTTTTTTCATTGCTTCATGATTAGACTAACTTTCAAGACCAAACTAAGAATTACGCGTGCATGTCATGTGACTAGAGTCAGCATGAAAAGACTTATAACAAGAAAAAGAGAACTAAACAAAATGGACAAGAAATGACAGAAAACATGAGATTATATTAAGCTTATAGTGAAAAAGTGTGAACGACACAAACAAGCAAGAAAAACTTGGGTTACAACCCTGAAACAAACCTAGATAACACTAACAGATTACTACGACTAAACAAACTAGGCAAAATAAAAGGATAGAGGGGTTTGAGTCACAAGACAATATCCGGATTACAACCCTAAAATAACCTGAACAACAGAAATGATAACAGAATAAACCACCAAAAATCCTCTGGCTAGGCAAGAAAGGAGCGACTTTCCAATTACCAAGCCCGACATATCAGCCACTGAGTCGCACATCGGCATTATTAGGACCTTCACAAGTCTCCATCACATTGATCTCAGCAGATTGCTTTTGGTTCCTTTTTGCCGGATCGTTCTTAAGATAAACTTCTAGAACTGAGACGGATAGCGCTGAAAATTTCGCGGCAAGTGGCCCACCAAGGGATTCAGAAGAGTCCTCATTCCTTTTCAACGCAAATCATTCCCACCATATGAGTCTCATTATGAACAGGAGATGGAATTTGGCTAGTATCCGCTGCATCTGGATTTTGCACGATAATATCACCTGCATCAATAAACTTCTAGACTGCTCTTTTCAGATGCCAACACTTTTCTATACTGTGGCCCGGGGCATTAGAGAAACATCCGCACCTTTGAGATGAATCAAAATTCTTTGGCAGGAGATTCTACATTTTTATCCGAATCGGCCTCAACATGTCCAATTGCCTCAACCTTTGGAACAAACTGGCATATGATTCTCCAATAGGAGTGAAAGACTTTTCTCTTTGTTGCTGCCTTTTCAGTTTGTACTCCGACCTCGGGTGGAAGCTTTTGTGGGCGGGTGGTTGACATGCTTAAGGAAGTGGGTAAGACATTTATGGAGATGGTGCAGGCCATTGCAGGTTCTGTGGATGGGGAGCATATGGCAGTGCATTATGGATAGAGTAGTGGGAAGGTGAGGTATGACTTTGGGGATTTTGTGGAGAGAAATAGCATTGGGGAGGATTATCTGGAGTACGTGGATATTCATGGGGTCGGTATTGAGGCTGAAAGCGTTGAGCAGGAACGCCTACTGGATCTTGTTGTGGGTGGAGCACAACAACATATTCTCTATTTCTCTTTCTTCCCCCAAAGTTCACTGAGATGTTCGGAATATCTTCTGTAGTATCTTTCAATGCAGAATAGCTCATGATTTGTCCTGACTTGACTCCTTCTTCTACCATCTCCCCCATTTTACCACATCATTGAAATGTCTACCCAAAGCAGGGATCAAATGACTGAAGTAGGTGGATCCCTGAGCTTGTAGGAAAAGCTTAACCATTTCTTCTTCATCAACTGGAGGAGTGACTCGGGCAGCTTGTTCCCTCCATATGAGTCCATATTCCCTAAAGCTCTCACTAGGCTTCTTTCCATCTTAGAAAGGGAGGAGCGGTCTGGGATAATGTCTATAATGTACTGAAAATGTCGAACAAAATCTTAAGCCATGTCATCCCATGCACACCATTTACTGACATCTTGATGCGTATGCCATTCCAAGGCTGCCCCACTCAAGCTCTCACTGAAATACGCCATCAACAACTCATATTTCCCGCCAAAACTTTTCATTTCACTACAATAACCCCTCAGATGGGCTACTGGATCTCCACGTCCGTTATACAAGTTAAACTTTGGCATTTTAAACCCTGTGGGTAGATGAACATCAGGGAACATACACAAGTCATTGTAAGACATGTTAATCTGATTTCCCCTTCCTTGCATGTTTTTTATGGATTGCTCTATACCTTTCAGCTTTCTAGACATATCATCTCGCTCTTCATTCCTTGTGAACTTCTCATTCTCAACATGAGGCTCATTCTGAGAGCTATGATTATATGAGTCTGGGGCCTAGTGGGCTAGCTCTGGAGGGTAATATTGGGCATCAATAGGGTGTAACTGGTGTTCACTGTTGGACCTAGGGAGAGGTTGTAGAGAAGTTGTGATCATGAAGGTAGTGGATATGGCAGAAGGGCTATTTTCGGGATAGGTAGTTGGAGGGCGATCGATGGAGCTACTAGGGAGATTGGAAAATCCGCGATAAGCGGGAAAATATGGAGAGTATAGTGGATGATCTAACACTATGTATGGAGCTTGGGTAAGGGTAATATATACAAAGCTAGGTGGTGCCTTCCCAGCCATCCAAGCCTGATACATGCCCGCCATGTGTTGTCTTAGCATCCTCAACTCTTCAACCAACTCGGTGTCCCTTTCAACCGATTGCTTTGGGTTACCAGTATCAACCAACTCAACTTTGTTGTCGTCTGCCATTTCCTTTCGACTTTATGTTGTAGGAAAGAGTTACCAGTTTAACCAGCACAAACCAACCACCCTTCTGCTATAATGAAGATCAAAAAGAGGAACAAAATGAAATCACCACGTTAGCGTTAGGGCATTTAACAACAAATAGTATCATGTTATATGCAATGCACCTAGTCATAATTACCGGTTGTAAAATTACTTCGAGGGTACGAAGGTCATATGGCATTATCCCAATTTTGCTTTCCTTGCCCTTTTCTTCTTTATATCCTCTCTTGCGCTTCTTGATTTTCTCATTTCTTTCCTCACTTTTCTTTATGATTATCACTCTTTTCTTGCATCCTACAATTTCCTCTCATTTTCCACATCCCACAATTTCATTCATTTTTTTAATAAGAATTTAGAAAATGATTTGATCGAACCCTATGTAGGTTGCCTACGTATCATGTTCCACATGAATCAGACCAAGCGTAGTTCCGAAAATGTAATGAACAAATAAGCTAAAAACAAAATCTTTTTGGATTTTCCATTTATAATTTTTTTTTATAAATACAAAACAGTAAGTACAGTAAAAAAACTCAACGAACTTAACTTGACTAAGATAAACTCTGACACCATTTAAAAGACCCAATACTATTGGACATGATTAGAAAGTAAAAGACAACAAAAAACAGATTCAAAAACATTGAAAAATAATAATCATAATCTCCTTAAGCAACTCTTAAATGTAGCGGTCCTGACTGGATGGTCCTGGGCATGTGTCATACTCAAACTCCGATAAGTAGATCCACACCTGTATGAGAAAACTAAGACCAAATAGAGTTAAAGACTTAGAACACTATGTGAGACAATAGCACTTCCTATTGGACACATGCAAGACATGATCGAGGCTATTTTTGTAAAATGGCCCACGTGTAGGCCAAAAGGTTGTTAGAAGTGCAAACTCAACAAAGGTCACCTCTAAGACATGGAAAAATTACTTTACAGAAATGATCCAATTTGTAGAATGGACTATGTGGCCAAAAAGAATGGCTAAGCATGCAAATTTAACATAATGGACCTTACACAAAGAGGACACCTTGTTGCGGACTTAGGACTCTAAGACATGGGTCACTGAACCGCTTTTGTGAAAATGACATCATTTTGCAACAATGGTCGATGTTGCCAGAAGTGGCTAGACATGCAAAATTAGGTTACGACCCTCGAAGCCAAGAACCTAAGATTCACTAAGAAGACCGGACCCTATGTGGGCTGCTACATATCCCGCCCCGAAAGATGAGAATCAGGTGTGCGTAGTTCGGGAAGATTGGATACGAGAGAGAATTTAAAAAAAACATATTTTTTGTCTTCTTTCCTTTTTTGAAAAATGATGAAACATGTAAAATCTTTTAGGAATTTTTTTTTTCTTATTTTTTGATTTTTAAAATTTTTTTTTTTGATTTTTTTTTAATTTGAAAATGATGGGAAAGTGCAATTTTTTTTGGATTTTCATTTTCATTTTTCTTTGGTCTTTTCTTGAAAAATAAATAAATTTGTGAAAGAAAAATATAATTGGTCCCTACTTGATTCCTTTTCACACTTAACCCTCTTTTCTTTCTCATTTACCCTCAACCATCATTGGTCCGCCAAATGACCCTTTTACCCTTGAAGAATGCAACATGTAGCACATAAAATACATCAAGATGGTCCCTTTTTTATTTGGGTGCACCTGCCCTAGACGGACCCAACCCCTCTGTTGAGTTCCCTAAGTCAAATGCATGTGATGCAAATAAGCGTTTCTATTGGGGATCCGGCATGAGGCTATGTTATTCTATGTTTAAACCTAGTGTTATGTTCTAGACCTGGGTTATCCGAGCGGACAGCTCGGGCCGAGGTGGGGGCAACGTACCGGGAGCACGAAGTCTACCCGGCCTTGTTGCTGATCCATCCTCGTTCTTATTTGGTACGATCTCTAACAGAAAAGAGGGCCACGCGAATGTGTGAACCATTTTTAGAAGACTCAGAGCGAAGGCGTAAGAAGGTAGTTTAAATACAGTTCAAATAATATCAAAGCGCTAAATAACTGGCAATTAGCACATTAGGCCCACAAAATACAGTAATATCAACAATTTAAAAAGCCAAGTAAAATTACATTAAAAAGTTTGAATTCTTGAATCCTGAACCAGAGATTTTGGGTTCTTTTCCTCAACAGAGTCGCCAGAGCTGTCAAACCTCCTTTTTTCCCGCAAGGGGAATATGGGGAGTTTTTCCAATTTAAGTGACATGAATCGAAATGGGATTATTTATTGATCAGAGTCGCCACTTGGGATAATTCATGGTGTCCCAAGTCACCGGTTTATTTTAAAATCCCAAATCAAGGAAATTTGACTTTATTTTTACTATATGCGAAACCAGAAGACCGGGTAAGAAATTCTGTTAACCCGGGGGAAGGTGTTAGGAATTCCTGAATTTTGTGGTTCTAGCACAGTCGCTTTTAATCGTACCTGGCTTAATTTATTGTTTAATTACTTATTTTAGAATCTAAGTACATTTACCTTTTACAACTTTTAAATACTCGATTATTCGTGGTTATGGAATATCTTGAAAACGAGTCACGCGTATGTGTACTCTTTTGTTTGGCACGTCAAGAATCATGTCACGCGTATGTGTACACAACTCACAACACTTAATTATTATTAAGATTGTTTGGCCAAAGTCGCGTGAACGCGTACCTCGGTTTTAATATTGGAAATCATAACTATGTTACGCGAACGTATACACAATCACGATAATATATTAGTATCAGTACACAAATAGTACAAAAGAACTTTTTTTACCATCAGTGTATTTTCACTTGTTGTAATAGTTCATCAATATTCTAGTATTTTACAAGTTATCAATTGCATTTTCTATAAAAAGATACTTGGAACTTATGTCGCCTAAGTGATAAGCTAATGTAAAATTTCGTAATGCGGTTAAAGTATATCAGTAAAGTTTTTGTTTTGCAATTTTGCACGGCATAATTTAATAAACCGAAGAAGCAACAAAACTTATAGATGACATAGCAACCGAAGAGCTTTACAAGATTCATGACAAATTTAGAGTAATCCTTTTGAGTTCCCAAATCTTATTCCATCATACCAATTAGTGGGATTCAAGTTCAACAACCACAAAAACACACCACAAATGGGTACAATACCAAAATAATCTAAGTAGTAGACAGATTCCAAAAAAAAAAAAAACAAATTGCACAAAGCAACACAGATTGCACCTAATAATAATAACAAGCTCATCAATGTTTAAACTAAAAAAATGCACTCATTTTGGCCTCTCACGAAATTGAATGAAGAAAAGAAAAGGAATCTGACCGGAGTCCGCCTCACCGGAAACCTTAATGAACCTCGTCTTCAACTCGAACCTGACCCAAAACCAATTGCCCGCTGCTTTGAGGAATAATAACAATGGTTTTTATGGTGTTTTCGCTGGTTGAAGATGACAGCAGCGGCCGGGGGGCATCGGGTTAATTTTTCCAGTCAGATCGCAGCCGAAATTTTCGGCCAGACCAGTTGCTCACAGAGCTCCTTCACAGGGCGGCAATTCGGAGGTGGCTTTCATGATTAAATTATGGGGAAGATGAGTCGCTGGGTATCGGCAGTCCTAAGGTTAGGGAGGTGTGTGGGCGTCGGTAGAGTTCAAGAGGTGAGGAAGAAGAAGAGTCTTAGGGTTTTTTTTATATTAGGGGGTCTTCTAGGTTAAGGGAGCATGGGCTTAGGAATCATGGGCTTAAAATTGGGCCAATCAAACTTAAAATTGTGGTCTTCTCACATAAACAAGACAAAAAATTAGTTCAAAAATTTTCTTCTTGCCTTTTTTTTTTTTGGAAAAGTAAAATGTCAATACTGTTTTTGTATATATATGTATTTTTAATTTTATGAAAGGTAGATAAATTAAAAGTGACTAGATTAAATATCAATTAGCTAAATAAAAGAAAATATTTTTTGTAATTTTCATTTTGTGATAAAATAAAGTAAAAGAGTCAAAACTAGCTAAAAATAGAGATAAGACCTAAACTAAATATTAAAATGCTAGTATGTGCAAAATCCCGGGGAGGGTAAAAAATTACATGTCTACAAAAACCATATTTTTAATGTCACCTAATATGTGTATTGACAACTTACCCACTTCGTATTGTTTTACATAAGCGCGAACTGTCGGGCCGATTGGCCAAATGGGCCGTCGAACTCAGTGGATACGATATCGAATATCAACCCCGAACGGCCATCAAGTCTCAAATTTTGGCAGACTTCGTGGCCGACTTCACGCCAAACCTCATACCCTAAATTGAAAAGGAACTTTTGTTGAGTGAAGGGGTCCGGGATCAAACTTCGTGGACTCTTTTTAAAGACAATACTTTGAATGTGAAGGGGTCCGGGCTAGGCATCGTTTGGAAGCCGCCCACGGGCAATACTATTAGGCAATCTATCAAAAAGACTAACAATGAGGCCGAGTATGAGGCCATGATTGCAGGTCACGAACTAGCTAAAAGCTTGGGAGCGGAAGTTATCGAAGCCAAATGCGAGAGGATAGAATGAAAAGGTATTTGGATAAGCTGCAGGTGACATTTGCAGCATGTAATGAAATTTGCAGCATGTACCTCGAGAACAGAATAATGAAGCTGATGCCCTGACGAATCTGGGATCATCAGTCGAGGATGACGAAATCGCTAGAGGACTATCATTCAACTCTCGAAGTCAGTAATCGAAGAAGGTCATGCTGAGATAAATTCCACAAGCGTAACCTAGGATTGGAGGAATAAATATATTGAGTATTTGAAAAACGGAAAGCTCCCACCGAACCCTAAGGAATCGAGGGCTCTACGAACAAAAGATGTTTGATTCATATTGGATTAGGATGGAACATTGTACATGAGGATGTTCAATGGACCGTTAGCAGTATGCTTGGGACCAGGAGACACCAATTATGTCCTACGAGAAGTTCACGAAGGTACTTGTGGTAACCACTCTGGTGCCGAATCACTAGTTCACAAAATCATCAAGGCAGGGTACTATTGGGCTATTATGGAGAAGGACACTAAAGAATTCATTCGAAAATGTGATAAGTGTCAAAGGCATGCACCAATGATCCACCAACCCGGGGAACAACTTCATTCGGTCATATTCCCATGGCTATTTATGAAATTGGGCATGTATATCGTCGACCCCTGGTAAAGCTAAATTCATTTTATTTATGACTGACTATTTATCTAAATGGCTTGAAGCACAGGCTTTCGAGAAATTCATGGAGAAAGAAGTTATAGACTTCATGTGGGATCACATCATATGCCGATTCGGGATACCTGCCGAGATTGTATGCGACAATGGAAAGCAATTCATCGGTATCAAAGTAACAAAGTTTCTCGAAGATCAAAAAATAAAAAGGATCTTATTGACACCATATCATCCAAGCAGAAACGGGTAGGCCGAATCGACAAACAAGACCATCATTCAGAAATCTAAAGAAGAGACTGAACGATGCCAAGGGAAAATGGATATAAATCCTACCCGAATTCCTTCCGGCTAATCGAACAACATCAAAGTCCAGTACAGGGGCAAAACCGTTCTCCTTAGTATATGGCTCTGAAGCCTTGATCTCGGTCGAGGTCGGGGAACCGAGCGGTAGATTTTGATACGCAACGAGAGAATTGAACCACGAGGCTATGAATACTAGCCTCGAACTATTAGATGAGAAATGAGAAGCAGCCCTCGTTCGAATGGCCATGCAAAATTAACGCATCGAAAGGTACTATAATCGGAGGATCAACCTTCGCCACTTCAGAATCGGGGCTTGGTCCTGAGAAAAGTCACCATCAATACTCGAGACCCTAATGAAGGAAAACTCGGCCCAAATTGGAAGGGGACATATCAGGTCCTCGATATCGTCGAAAAAGGATCCTACCAGCTTGGCACGATAAATGGCGAGCAACTACCAAACAATTGGAACATCTCACTACTCAAACAATATTATTGTTAAGGTATGATCTTCTCCTTTTTCATTTACATTTTACACTAACCTATTTTCAGGTGTTCAAGAAAAGGTATCGAAGTGCTCATCAAGCAGGAAGATATTAGTACCTTATAGCACGTGTTGCACTCTTTTTCCCTTCGACCAGTTTTTATTCCAAATGGGTTTTTCCGGCAAGATTTTTAATAAGGCAACCATTATTCGTGTTGATTTAGAGTATCCGAGGTTTCTTTACAATTAACCTCGAATACTGGAGGACATCACCCTCGGATGTTATATTTTCAAGGAAAATTCTTCGTATCAAAGGGGCCTCGATAGGAAAACTTTGTAATGGGACAAACGGTCGAATGAATTGTGTCCGTATAGATTAGTCGAGCCCCAATGAAAAAACATGTACGCATGTATGAACTATTCAAAGAAGTACTTTTCCTTATCAGATATCTTCTGCCTCAATGAAAATTTTCTACTTTATAATCTCCATACTTATGATTTTTGTGAAAAATGACTCAAGGTCCAAGTGCAACTACACCTCGAACGATCAACCCCATACTCGGGGACTGCTGTCGAAAATCAACATGTTCGAACTATCTAACTTCGAAATTGTAAGACCTCAATAAGGCAACCCTCGATTTATAGGCCAAGGCCACCATTCTCGGGGACTAACACTTTGAACAAGTTCGAAGTATTATTGGGAAAATAAGCCCAAGAGGCATACCCTAAGGCTACGGACAAACTAACGCGGCTGGGAGACGTCTGAATCCCGCAATAAAAATAGGTCTTCAAATTCTTTGAAAAAACCGATTAAAAAAGGCTACCCTCACCAAAATAACCAAAGGGCTTCGATAATATCAGCCCTTGAATAACCTTAAGAAGTATAGAATTATTCAAATACAAATTTGTGCTAAGGCACAAAAAGTAAAGGGGTTTCGATCAATATTAAACCCTCTAAAAACCCAATGGGTAAAAAATTCATGTTAAGGCATAACAAAATTTTTATAAAGTCTTTAAGCCAAAAGGGGGGCGGGG
>ML388564.1:19242-31145 GCA_005239525.1 Nicotiana knightiana
TTTTTATAAAGTCTTTAAGCCAAAGGGGGGGGGGGGGAAGCTATTATTTTAAGGCCATATCGGCCCTTTTCAAAGAGCCTAAGGGCCATTACATTTTAGAGTTCAATAATACGTTCTCACTCAAATTCAAACCTAAGGGTTTCACCACTTCGAGCTTGAGTAAAAACTCACTCGAGTACAGTTCGAGAATATGTTCTCACTCAATTCAAACCTAAGGGTTTAACTACTTCGATCTCGAGTAAAAACTCACTCGATTACAGTTCGAGAGTCTGTTCTCACTCAATGCAAAACTAAGGGTTCTATTACTTCGAGCTTGAGTAAAAACTCACTCGATTACAGTTCGAGAGTCCGTTATCACTCAATGCAAACCTAAGGGTTCTATTACTTTGAGCTCACTCAATACAAATGGTATTATTATATCAAGTCTGAATTTTGATCGAACTCGACTATGAAAGCAGTATTGTTGAGACTTCGGTCGAGTTTCCCAAAACTGAAGTCTTAAACATGTTATTCAAGGCATAAAGTGTGCTAAAATTTTACAAGGTAAAACTTGATCAGAAATTCATAAAGGAAATATTTTCATATATTTGAACGAGAATATTTACAAAGGACCAACTAGTGTCCTACACAAAATTAAAAAAAGAGAGAAAATTTTTACAAGGGCCCTAGCTATGCTCGGGAGTGACTCCTTCCTCGGGGGAAGCTTCCTACTCGGGACCCTCCCTTTTATCGTATCCTCCCTTGCTGCCTTTATTATCATCGTCATCGTCGGAAGAGGCCAATTGCCTGGAATCAGCTTCGTACATCTTCGCCTGAGCTATCTCCTCGGAAAGATCGAAGACTCGAGCATGCATCTCCTCAGGGTCTCCCTTCGAGATTGACAGTTAGCCAACTCAGTATTCCATTGCGCTCGATCGGTGGCCTCCCTCAGCTGATCTTGAGCGGCCTCAACATTAGCCACGTATATAGCTACTGACTTGTCAACCTTGGTCTTTGCCTTTTCGTCCTCAGTTTGGGCCTTAACAAGTTCGACCTCGAGTTCCTCGATCCTTTTGGCCTTAACCTAACTCTTCTCCCTATCATTATGAAGTTGGATTTTGGCCGATGATAGTTGAGCCAAGGAAGTCTCTTTCTCCGCAACAAGGCAATCCATTCCCTCCTTCCACCTATGGAAGCCAGGTTTAACTTGTGACCTCCCCCCAAAACAGTTCCATCTTTTCAATTTTTTACAGTAACTGAGACATCGAAACGTTAGCCTACATACTTAGATTGAGCCCATATTTTTTCAAAAGAACGGACACCTGCTTGTTCAGCTCGGTTTCCTCCTTACGAGCCTTGGCTAAGTCAGTTCGGAGGTCCCTGAGCTCCTCATCCTTCTTCCCACAAAGGAGCTTGAGAGCATTCCTCTCCTCTTAAAGCTTTTGAAGTTCGACCTCAGATTGACTTAAGTTATCCCGATACTTAAAGAAGGCCTATATGAGAAAAGAAGGAAGTTAGATAGAAAAAAGGCAAGATAAAAGAAAATAACACCAGCAAAAACTGACACTTACTCAAGATAAAAGGTGTTGGGACTCTTCGAAGAGGATAAACGCATCGTTGAGGTTAGAGGCATCATCGACCCCGGTAAAACAATCCCGAAAGGAATCCTCTTCACTGGGGACTCTGCATATGCCAGGGGTCCTTATAGCCTGAGCTTCCCTTATTGTCTCCTCGGAGAAAGCCGGTAGAGAAGGCAAGTGACCTGCTGTCACTGCCCCGAGCGAGTCGCTCGGGGCGCTCTGTTTGGCTCTAGGGGTCTCAAAACCGGCCGCCTCCGGTATATTTTTTGCTGCTCGAGGGACAATATCGACCTCAGGCACTTTGGGGACTTGCCCAAATCTTTCTTTGAAGCCTCCTCATGACGAGGCCAGGCCTCGACTACCGCCTACCGCTTTGAAGGTTTGGCATCCTCTGCGGGCTTCCTTGCTCGAATCACCAGCGTGATGTCATCTCCATCATCTAACTATTCTTCTTCTCTCAGCTGTTGGACTTACCTTACAGTTAGAGGAATAACATCCCCCTTGCGTCTTCGAGCTGGAGCCATTTTAAGTTTGGGGTACTTGGACTTCGATACCCTCTTCCTCTTTTTATCTTTCCCCAGCTTCAGAACCAGGGACTTAGCCTCTTCCTCATTGCTCGAAGGCCTCAAGACCGCGTCCTTGTTCATGCATGCGCAAAAGAAACTGAGTAAGGAAATGGAATGTGATCAACACCTCGAAAATAAAGAAGAGAATGTCACCATGATTATTTGCCTCCCATTTGCCTTTTTCCAAGTCGCGCCAACAATTCTCAACATAAGAGGAAGTTGAGGCCAACTTCTGAACCCATTCCTCGAGGTCAGGAACCGCCCGAGGCATCCAAGTAGGCGTTACATGGAAAAAGAGGATGTTAAATGGAACCAAAGAATAGAAATGTGGAAACAAAGGAGTAAAATGCTACTTCGTTTTGGGTTCCATTTCTCGGGAAATGGCATTTTCTCCTGCGGGATAAGGTCGCAAGTCCTCACCCGCTCAAACTGACTCATCCACCCTCGTTCCTTGTCCTTGTCGATACTCGAGAACAATATCTTGGTCACTCGATGCCGTAGTTTGATCAGTCCCTCGAAATATTTGGGGTCGGTATAACCTGATGAGATGGTCGAGGGTGAACGACAACCCCTCAATTTTGCTGGAGAAGAATCGAGCATGATCACGATTCACCAGAAGGAAGGATGAACTTGGCTGAGGATCACTTGGTACCTCTTGCAGAAATCAATGATATTTGGATTGAGGGGACCCGGCATGTAAGGGTAAGTGTAAACACTTAGAAACCTTTCCATGTGGGTGGTAATGCTTTCTTCAAGAGAAGGGGTTTGTACAAATTTGTCCCCCAGTTGCAGTCCCTTTTAACGTCCTCGAGATAGCCTACTGTTATCGAGCAGACATATCTTGATACGTGCTCACATTGGCCAGGTATCGATGGAGGGTTCTCGACTTTAAAGTCGGACATTAGAACACAGGGGCCGGGAACATACTCACTGGGGAGCGGTTCTGCCGGCGTTTTATCACCGTTAAGAAGAGGAGGCTTTTTCCGTGAAGAAGAATAAGAGGAGGCTTTTTCCTTTTTTGGAATGATTTTGGAAGTTTTCGCCATTATACGAGTAGAGGAAAGAGGAAAGTGATTGAGTTCTAGTGGTTTGAAGATAAGGGAAATGGCCTAAGGAGTGATGAAAGAGAAGAGATTGAGAGAGTTAAGGACTTAGATTAATTGATGAAGGTGAAAATAAAAGTTTTGATTCAACAAAAGATTCTAGTGGCCGACCACCAACTAACGCGCATTAATGGTTTGGGGAACTGTACCGACGGGATGTTTTGGTTGCTTTCATTGCTTACATCATGAGGATGAAATCATTGTCTATCGAGGTCATAAAAAAATCGAGACTCAAGTCGTTTCTTATCATTATATTCTAAGAAACGAGGGGACTATCTGTATAAGATAGAAATCGGGGCTATCCGATTTCACATTTTGATCAAGATTAGAACATTGCATCGAAGAGCTGAGACATCGAGCCTGAAGTCGAAGCCTCTCTTCAGATCGAGGTCGATATAAATAGAGGCCAGAAGAGATAGACTTCGAGTAATATCGAGATAGCTTTGTAACGGAAAGAGTGAGATATCCGTAATTGATCAAGGATCGTGGCGTTAATCTCGGAACGAATCAAATCTATGGCGGTTAATCAGTTTTTTATATGATTTCCTACTGTAATTAGAATTATACCTTAATTAGGATTCCTCTACTATATAAAGAGGAACTCCATTCATTTGTCATCATCATCATTGGCTGAGAAAAATATATACAACCGTCTCTTTCTTGATTATTTCTTTACTTACTGTTCATCTAAACTATTCCTCCTTTTTTTCTCTTACCTTACCACCTCAAGGTCACTTCAATTCGAGGTCGAGATTCGGCTTTAACATTCATTTGGTTAATTTTATAGTTCAATTCAGTTCATTTATTTTCTTATTATCAATTGGTATTGGGTGAAATCACATATTCTTAAAACAACAATATAAGTTTAATTGTTATCCGAATTTTAGGGTAAACACCTTGCAAATTGATAATTCTAATGTGGTTCATTTGTTGCGGCTGGATGGTTTGTGCCTCATCGGAATGGTGATATTGTCAACCACGTTCGTCATCTCTTTGCTAATCTCTATTGCTCACATCTACCGGGAGGCCAATTCATTAGCTGATGGTTTAGTTACTTTTGCCTTTAATCAAGAGCTCGTTTTGGATGGAATATATTAGCACCTTCTAGAATTTTTTCTTGTGTTATAGGTAGGGAGATGTTGTTGAGGTTTCATCTCTCAGTTGATTTCTAGATAGTTTTTCTTTTGTTGCTTTGTTTCTCTATTGATAAAAAAAAGAAAACAATAGGAATAAAGTTGTGATATATGTTTAACCAAAGAATTAGATTCTTAGTCAAAGCTATTTTAAGAAGTACTCGGGCTTTTGATAACCGAATAATAAGAACTAGACTTATAAATAAGAAAGCAATAAGATCACATAAAAGTAAGTATATTTCAGTAGAGGTTCAAACGTGTCTATACAAGTGAGATTTTACTCCCTTTTATAGGGATTTTCTTAATATAATGTCTACTCTTCTTAATGATTAAGCATTAATGAATAATAATATCATTAATGTAACGTTACAATTGGTAATCATAACTGTTGCGTGAAGATTATGTAATGTTTAGCTCCTTGATTGAAGATCTTTGAATCTTCCCTTTATTCTGCCTTGGTTCATTCTGACCGTGTCTCTTCAACTCCTCAATTATACTGGAACTCCCGCATCTAATTGTCTCGTGTGTATGCTATTTCATTCCTTTTTTTTCCCGTACTTCTTTCTAAACTTCTGACCAGCTGTCACGTTTCTATTGATCCACGTAGATTGCCTTATCATCAGAAATATTACACGTGTGAAGTCTATTTTTTACCAATACATATAGTCCCCCCACTTACCATTTATTTATCAATTAAATATTTGGTAAGTGGATACTCATTTATGGCGGGAATTTTTGTCGCCATTTCACTCGTACCATTGCATCCGTCTCTGAATGTATGTGTCGCTTGTCACTTCTATTTAATGCTCGTTCCACGTGGTGTTCACGGATTGATTCTACAATTCATCAGCGCCTTTTAGGGCTTTTTGCAGCTGCATCAGTCACAAAGTGACAATTCTAATTATGACTTTCACATCAGTGTTTTTTCCATTTTTTTGACGATTGCCTCTGAGTATAAATACCCCTTTTCATGCCTTTGCTTTCACGAAAAACTTCTAACTTTCCCTCATTACTTGTAAATTCCTCTTTTACGTAAATATGTCTTCCTCAAATCAAGAACCCAAGAAGGTTATCATTGTAGACGAACTATCTCCTTCTTCTGCTTTAATTCGGAGTAGGAGGGGTGGTAGACTAAGAAGCTTGAGTTATATACCTTCTAGGGGTTCTTCTTCTCCTTGCAAAATTACTCCCTCGCCATCTTCTAGGGCTAATGTTTCTTCGTCTTCTTCTAGGGCTAGAGCTTCTAGATCTTCTTCTAAGAGTAGATATTGTTGATGAGATTGTTCATGCTGAGTTTTCTTTTGTAAAGGATAAAGAGGCCATAAGAAAATATCTTTCTTCTATGACATCCCATGATCGTGCTGATCTTTACCCTACTCAAATCACTGAGGGTTTATTTTCACTCATGCGTAGAGATTGTTATTGGAAATCTGACTTTCCAGTCTTAGTTCCCAATGAGAATTAGAGAATAAACTCTTACAGAACTGGGTATTCTTTTGTGTATACTTACCCCTTTACTTTAGGATTCAAGCCTATCATCAACCCTGTCATCATAGAATTCTGTCGATTTTTTAATGTGTGCTTGGGACAGATCGGTCCTCTTATCTGGAGGGCAGTAGTATGCCTTAGATATTTGGCCACCTTAGCTTCAGTTCCTTTTACTTTTCATCATCTCATTCATCTTTATTCTCCTATGTTTTTCCGCCAAGGAGTTTTTACTCTTGCGGCTAAGAGTAAAAGAGTTTTGGTTATACCTGATGATGATAAATATAGATGGTGGTATGTCTGGTATGTTTCTGTCCCTACTAAATGTTTGGTAGGTGAAGAAAATCTCCCATTCCCTGAGAAGTGGAACTTTGCACGTGAGTACAGTTTTGCTCACTTTCTTCTTTATTATATTTTTTTGATAAATCTTCAGTACCGTGACTGTTTTTTTTGCACCAACCATGGGAACCGTTGAGGAGGTCTTCAGTTTCCGTGCTTGGGCAGAAAAATTATTGTTGATCGCTCCAATGGAAGAACGCCCTTGGAAGTACCTCTCGGCGAGGTTTGGTTGGAAAGTGAAGAACCATGGTAGGTTTTTTTGTATTTCCTTTTTTCTCCTTTTAAGCTTCTCTAACCCCTTTTATTTGTTAGGGCTGCTGCTACTGTATCTGCTTCAAAACTTTCTTTGGCCAAGGCCCAAGAAATTATTGTGAACTCCTCTTCATCAAAAAGGAAAGCAAGTGGATCTCGGACCTTGGAAGATGAGGAAGAGCAGGAGGAAGGTTCGCCGATTCGGAGGTCACGGAGAAGAAAGGTTGTGTCTGACGACGAATCTGCTCCAGTTACTGATCCACCTTCCGTGCCTGATTCAGAGCATTCCGCTCCTGAAGATGCAACTCCTTCTTCTGCCAATGAATCAATTGAACAATTATTCCACCAAGGCTTTGGCACAGTTTCAGAGAAGGCACCTCTTGATATTTTTCCTCTATCTGCTCCAGTGGAACTTTCGTCTACCGCACTTGTTGCAATTTCTGCTCCCCCGCCTATTCCATTTGTGGCTCCTTCATCTTCCCCTGCTTTCGTGCCTTCTATTGTCGAAGTAGGATCTTCCATTAGTGGGGAGATGAAGCAAATTATGATAGAGGTTCCTGCGGGAGGTATCCTCTCAAAGAAATCAGGCCAGGCGGATGTGTGGTTGAAGCCTCTTATAGGCCTGGTTGAGAAGTCTAAGTTGGAAAGTCATAGATTCTTAAGTTGGATGAATGAGATTGTACACTCGTCCTTAAAGGTATCCTTTATATCGTTCCCTTTTTATATCCTTTACCGTATCTAACTTCTCTTTTTGTGCAGATCAATCTTATTGGTACAAAATTGATGAAAAGGATCGTTCATATGGAGAAATTAGCGAATGACTATCATACCGAGGCTGATAACTAGAAGGAGCAATTCGAGAGTCTTCAGCTTGATATGGAGGTAGTAGAGGAGGAGAAGTGTACCTTGGAGCAGCAAATCAGAGTAATTGCAGCGAAATTGGCCATCGAGAAGGCTTCATCAAGTCAAGCAGGAAAGGATAAGAACATCCTGAAGTCTTCCTTTGCGGAGTAGCTTTCCCATGCTACTGAAGAGATAAGAAGCTTGAAGGATTTATTGGGCCAGAAGGAGGCTTATGCTGGTGAACTTGTGCAATCACTTACTCAGACCCAAGAGGACCTAAGTGAATCTTCAAACAAGATTCAATTTCTGGAAATATCTCTTGCCCCTTTGCAGTCTTCTTATGATGTTGTCGAGGTTGAAAGAGATGAGCTGAGAGATGATATTGAATAATGGGAGAAATATTACGAGGCTCTTGAGGATAAGGCAGATATTGATGTGAGTTGGGCTGAATGCCCAGCTTGGCACATTGACGGAAACGGGCCAAGAAAATTTTGACTTAGAAGCTGAAATTGCCAAAACCAAGGAGACGATTGAAAAGTTTCGGCAAAGTCAAAATTTTTCATCACCTGAAGTAGAAGTTCCAATGGGTGATGAGATTGTGCCTGATGAAGCTACTGCCCAAGCCTCGCCATCTCAAGTCACTCCTCCTGCTGGTGAAGATAATTCCCCCAGTGTCTAGTGAAAGTGTTTATCAACCCCTCTATTTTTTTTTTCTTTTGGAACAATTGGTGGTTACCCCCGGTCCCATTTGGGGGTGCAGTTTGGTTTAGTAAGTCCCCAATGACAACTTAGGGTCAACTTTTCATGAACAAATTTGGTTTAAACTAAGTTAATACTTAGTTTTTACCATTATATAATATTTATATTTACATTTCTTAGCATAACTTTTGTTTTTTCGAGTTTTCGTTTTACTCTTAAGTGTTTACATGCTTTACGTTCGGGTTTCTGTTTTACCCCTTGGTATTTAATTTTGCATTAAAAAAGCTTCAGTATTTTGTGTGTTTTTTAAATAAGCATGATTTATAAAAGAGGGCCCTTTTATGAGCGACACTTAATGAAGAAGACGTCTCAACTTCATAATGGTGTAAACATAAAAAAGAGAGATAGTAATTCACATGTTTTTTCCCAATAATGTTTTGCAGAAAGTATTTATATTATTCGAACTTCCGTAACATTTTACATGTGTTTGAGCATCGTCTATGACTCTTTCGTAACTGTTTTCTTTTACAACAGGTTTTGAATAAACATGGGGGTATGAATTTCTACCCGTAACTAAATTCTGTCTTTAACCTAAACATTCGTTTACATTCACGAGTATGTTCCTTGTAGGTTTCTGAATCATGCTTTGTGTTTTATTCTTTGGCTCTTTGATTCTGCTCATAACTTTTGACTTGTTGGGAAAAATGGATCTTCAGGCTTGAACTTTGCTTCTTTTGATAGTCTTCTTTTCCTCTTCCATACTGTATAGTCCCCCAAGTGTTTGAGCTTTGAAGAATGAAATCTAGAGCACTTGACTATTCCTTTCTTGTGGTCCTTTTCCTGAAAAGGAAAAAACATACGGGACTCGAAGGTATATAGTGTAAATGATGACTGCTTAACCCTTTGAAATGTCCATCAACAAGTTGTAACCCTGGATCAGGAATTCAGTTTTTTCCTCGTGTCTATTCAAGTCTAATATCATCATCTGGTTATGGGTTAGCTTTTTCCCTATCATCTAAAATGGTTAGTATAATTTTAACTGTACTAAATAAAATTGAACGTAATGATACCTGATCTTGGGTATTCCTTTTCCTTAGAAATAATATTTCTTCAAGTGAACAGCATTCCAACTTGTTGGTAAAATTCTGCCATCCATGGTTTCAAGCTCAAAAGCACCTTTTCCAGCAATACCACGCACTTTGTAAGGTCTTTCTCAATTTGGATTTTATTTTCCTGCTCCAGCCTCCTTTGTTGATTGAAAAAATTTCTTAAGGACAAAGTCCCCAATTTTGAAATATCTAGGGTGAGCTTTTCTGTTGTAATATCGCTCTATGATTTGCTTTTGAGCTTCCATGTGTATTAAAGCAGTTTCTCCTTTGCTCGAGTAAATCCAAATTTGTTCTCAACTCGTCATTGTTTGTTTATTCTGTTGCTGTTGTGAATGTCATGCTCGGTTCACCAATTTCCACTGGTATTAGAACTTCTAAGCCGTAAACAAGCGCGAATGGGGTTTCTCCCGTGGTTGTCTTTACAGTAGTTCTATAAGCCCATAATACTGCCGGTAGTTCTTCAGGCCAATTTCCCTTATCTTTTTCCAATCGTTTCTTCAGATTTTTAAAAATGATTTTATTTGTTGACTCAGCTTGCGCGTTAGCCATGAGATGATATGGGGAAGAAGTGATTCGTTTGATTTGCCAGCTTTGGAAGAATTCTGTGATTTGTGAGCCTATGAATTGTGGGCCATTGTCACATACAATTTCCTTTGGTACACCAAAACGGCATATGATGTTTTGCCGTATGAAGCTTTTCACTTCATTTTCTCGCACCTGTTTAAAAGCATCTGCCTCCACCCATTTTGAGAAATAATCTGTTAATACAAGTAAAAATCGTACCTTTCCTCTGGCTGGGGGTAGAGGTCCTACTATATCTATTTTCCATTTAATAAATGGCCAAGGTGATAAAACTGGGTGTAGTAATTCTGCGGGCCGGTGCATATTGTTAGCATATCGCTGATATTTATCACATTTAGCTACGAAATCTTCAGCGCCTTCTTCCATCTTAGGACAATAGTACCCTACTCTAATCAGGGTTTTGACGAAGGACCTTGCACCTGCGTGGTTACCACAATGTCCTTCGTTTACTTCTTTCATCACGTACTCAGTTTGGTTTGGTCCAAGGCACCTTGCTAGGGGACCTCCAAACATTTTGTGATACAGAGTGTCTCGGACTAGGAATTACCATGCAGCTTTTCGGCGAAGTCCTTGAGCTTCTTTCTTATCTTCAGGCATGGTACCATTCTGCAAAAAATTTACAATTTCGTTTCTCCAATCCCATGTTAGATTATTAAATGTTACCTCATTCTTGTCCTGGTCAATTGCTGAATGAAATAAGTGTATCACAATAGCATTGTCTTTATTTGTTAGATCGGTAACTGCTGCAAGATTAGCTAACGCATCTGCTTCTGTGTTTTCCTCTCTAGGTACTTACATAATATTCTATGGTTGGAATTGCCTCACCAGGTCTCGTGCTTTTTCCAGATACTGTTGCATTCGAGTCTCTCTAGCAGCATAAGTCCCCTACATCTGGTTCACCACTAGTTGAGAGTCACTTTTGATCACGATCTGCTCAATTGAGAGTTCTCGTGCTAATTCGAGTCCTGCAATGACAGCTTCGTACTCTGCTTCATTGTTAGTGATGGGATAACATTTAATAGCTTTCCTTATCTTTTCACCCGAAGGTGGTATCAAACTGTGAACTTGGTCATCCTTCTTGCTGAAGTATAAGTTACGCCATTTACCTCCTCTCCTCCATTTATCACATTTACAGTTGTCTTCGGAGATGGTGGTTTTGGGGGATCCTGCCTATTCTTCATATATGCATGTTTACCTTTTTCGCTAAACAGTTCTGTTAGATAAACTTGTTTTAATAAGTGTTCTACCTCACCTTGCAATAACCTGCAGTCTGATGTTTTGTGCCCATGATTATTGTGAAATTCACACCAGAAGTCTGGGTTCCTTCTGTTTGGATTTGATCTCATTTCTTTGGGCCATCGAACTTTATCACCAATATTTCTTAATACTGTAACTAATTCGGAAGTACCTACATTGAAATTGTAATCTCCAATTCTTGTATTACCTCTATTTCGCTCATCTTGATCCTTTCTGGATCATGATGATGATGAGCTCGAATCTCTATTTTACGGTCTGTGATCAGACCGTGGGTTTTTAAATTTGGAACGAGCCTCTCGTCCCGAAGGTCCCATGTACGGATCGTACCTGTTTTTGCCAGTTCTCCTTTCTGATTCGGAGCATCTAGAACTCATCATATCTTCTGCTTTTGATTGGGCAATCGTATCTTCCTCAATTCGTAATTTGGTGTTGTACCTGTTATAAACATCGTTCCATGTTGTAGCTGGAAACTCTCTCAAGCTTTCTTTGAGTCTCCTCGTGGCTTCAGAGCTTTTATCGTTCAAATTACTTGCAAAAGCCATAGCTTCCCAATTGTCAGGTACTCTTGGTAGAAGCATCCTTTCAAGCTAAAACATGTCTACGAATTCACGAAGCAACTCCGTATCTCCCTGTTTTATTTTGAATATGTCTTCACGACCATGTTACGAATTCACAAAGCATGTTACGAATTCACGAAGCAACACCGGAATGTGCTTTTATAAACAAATCTGCAAGCTCAGAAAAAGAATTAACAGAAATTTTGGGCAAGAGAGAATACCATGTTAATGCTCCTTTGGTGAGTGTCTCTCCAAAGTTTTTGACCAACACAGATTCAATTTCTTGCTTAGTCAGGCCGTTGCCTTTTACTCCTTTGGTGAAAGCAGTAACTATTATACATATCACGATACGGCATATCAGAAAGAAATCGATATGTATCTGATGGAGTCTACATCGTACGTAGAGCGCCCAAGCGCTT
>ML388566.1:0-10057 GCA_005239525.1 Nicotiana knightiana
TCCATGATACAACACCCAGATAAGAATTTCATCGATCCTATCCCAATAGGAATTCATAAGCAGCCAGCTTATTATGCTCATGTTGAAGAAGAAAGTGATGGAAATCCATGGTTCCACGGCATCAAAGAATACTTGGCAAAAAAAGAGTACCCGGAGCACGCAAATTACACTAAAAACGCACACTTCGAAGGTTAGCCAACCACTTCTTTCAAAGGGAGGAATTTTGTACAGAAGGACTCCAAACCTAGGATTATTACGGTGTGTCCATGCCAAGGAAGCATCCAGATTTCTCGAGGAAATACATGTCGGAATTTGCGGACCCCACATGAACGATTTTGTCTTAGCTAAGAAGATATTAAGAGCAAGATATTTCTGGATGACTATGGAAACAGACTACAACAAGTATGTTTAGAAGTGTCATCAATGACAGGTACATGCTAATATGATACGAGTTCCACCCAATGAACTCAATGCAACAAGTGCACCCTGGACCTTCTCCGTTTGGGGATGGATGTCATTGGTCCAATCGAACCAGCTGCTTCAAATGGGCGTAGGTTCATTCTAGTGGCCATGGACTATTTCACAAAATGGGTTGAAGTCGCATCTTACAAGGCTGTAACTAAGAAGGTCATCGCACATTTTGTTCAGGATCTCATTGTTTGTCGATTCGGGGTACCATAATCAATCATCACCAATAATGCCGCCAACCTTAACAGTGATATGATGAGGGCCATGTGTGAGACCTTCAATATCAAGAACAAGAATTCAACAGCATACAAGCCGCAAATGAATGGAGTTGTAGAAGCAGCCAATAAGAACATCAAGAAGATATTGAGGAAAATGGTAGATAATCACAAACAATCACACGAGAAGCTACCATTTGCCCTGCTTGGATATCCTAACATGGTCCACGCATCAACAGGGGAAACTCCTTACCTGCTGGTCATGGTACTGAAGTCGTTATTCCCACCTAAGTGTAAATTCCTTCTTTGAGAATCAAACAAGAAGCTGAACTCAGCGATGCAGAATGGGTAGAAAGTCTCTATGAACAAATGGATCTCATTGAGAGAAAGAGAATGAATGTAGTATGTCATGGTCAACTCTACCAGAACAGAATTTCCAGAGCTTTCAACAAAAAGGTCAGGCCTAGACAATTCACACCGGGGCAGTTAGTGCTAAAGAGGATCTTCGCGCATCAGGATGAAGCCAAAGGGAAGTTTTCACCCAATTGGAAAGGTCCTTACATGGTTCACCGAGTACTAACAGGAGAAGAACTCATACTTGCAAAAATGGAAAGAGAAATTTGGCCAAAACCTATCAACTCAGACGCAGTCAAGAGATACTATGTCTAGGATTGTTTACATTCCTTCATTTGATGTAACTGAACTACGCTTGACCTGATTCTCGTTTAAGAGGGGATACGTAGGCATACATGTGTGTTCAGTCACATCTTTATAAAATCTTCATTTTTTTCTATGATCATAAACTGGGGCAGAATTTTGAGGAGGACCCTCAAAATTCTAAGACAAGCCCAGCCGACCTCGTCGCACGCGAAACAGTCAAAGAGTTGCATTTAAACTGGGGCAGAATTTTTAGGGGGACCCTGAAAATTCTAAAATAATGAGGTCACAATGTCTCTAAAATATGTCACAGTCATCGGTTTATTTAAATTACTTGATATTGCATACTAATATATTTTAAATAATGACATTCACCAAATGCACGCATATTTTTCGAAGACTTTATTTCTATAACAGCCATATGTTACCCAGGATAACTCAAACAGGATCCCAAGGCAGGAGCAAGGATAGAACACTAAAATAAAGCGCGAACCAACCTTCCCCCAATGAACTCACGATTTTTCCTTGGATGCAGGCACAATAAGACAACGATATCCGCAGACACATCAATTCACTGCATTCAAGACAATAAATTATCTGGCGCAAGCATCTCAACCTAAGAAATGTTTTACCTTCTCATCATCACGCATTGTTCTTGAATAAGGCTAGGCATTGCCTTTCCCTGCATAAGACTAAGCATTGTCTCCTCTTTGCATGAGGCTAAGCACTGCCTCCCTTTTGCATAAGGCTAAGCACTGCCTTTCCCTGTATGGGACTAAGCATTGTCTCCCTCTTTTCATGAGGCTAGGCATTGTCTCCCCCTGCATAAGGCTAAGCATTGTCTTTACCTGCATGAGAATAAGCATTGTCTCCTTCTTTGCATGAGGCTAAGCATTGCCTTTCCCTGCATAAGACTAAACATTGTCTCCCTCTTTGCATGAGGCTAAGCACTGCCTCCCCCTTGCATAAGGCTAAGCACTACCTTTCCCTGTATGATACTAAGCATTGCCTCCCTCTTTGTATGAGGCTAAGCACCGCCTCCTTTCTTGCATAAGGCTAAGCACTGCCTTTCACTATGTGATACTAAGCATTGCCTCCTCTTTACATGAGGCTAAGCATTGCCTAACTAATTGCATAAGGTTAAGCGCTGCCTTTCCCGCATGAGACTAAGCAGTGTCTCTTTCCTTGCATGAGGCTAAGCATTGCCTCCCTAATTGCATAAGGCTAAGCATTTCCCTTCCCGCATGAGACTAAGTATTGTCTCTTTCCTTGCATGAGGATAAGCATTACCTCCATAATTGCACTAGGATAAGCAATGCCTTTCCCGCATGAGACTAAGCATTGTCTCTTTCCTTGAATAAGGCTAATCACTGTTTTTCCCCAAGATTAAATATTATCCCCGTTACGCTATCTAAAGACTTAGCATTATCCTCTATTCACCTAGGGGTTAAGCACTTCCCTCATCTTACACAAGACTAAGTGTTGTCTTGTTTCATTTCACATATGACCAAGCATCGTATCTTTTGCATTTCATGGGCTTGAAACATCGCCATTTTTCCAAAGGCGTCATAGTCTGAAGGCATCATCCTCATAGCCCGAAGACACCATTCCATGGACGGAGGATCTCTCAAAGTGCACACTATCATTCAAAGGGGTCATAATCCAGAGGCACCATCTTCATGGCCCGAGGATATCATTTCATGGCCTGCAAATCCCTTATCACATGATTCATGGCCCAGGACGTCATAGTCTAAGGACATCATCATTATCGTCCAAAGACAACTTTCATGGACCAAAAGGGAATTTGCATCATGTTTAAATTCTCTCAATAATCCATATATACTTCCATGCATCGTGTTCTAAGTTTTGCAGGTAATCCAGGAAGTAACCGTTCTTCAAACGGGAGCAATCTTCGCTCTGGTTTCCGTTCATAATGTTCACATCCTGCAATCGTTTCAACGTAACCAACCACCATCAATTACCTGCCTTTTACTCTATGACCGTTCAGACACTCGTTCTACGATACATCTGTAACGTTTCAGACTCACATTCATGATTTCAACTGATATTGTCCTACCCAAAAGAACCCTTGCCGAAACATGTGACAATTCCTATAACAACTCCATCGATTCAGTTCACCGTTGGATCCAAAAATACACACGGCCTGATTCTCGTAAACCCAAAGATATGTAGGTAACTCAGGAACCAGGGTTCGGCCCCTATTTTTTCAAATCGCATCATCTGGCCAAAATTGGTCATCTTTTTCTTTACCCGAACACTCTTTCATCATTCCCGAGTAAAGAAGGGCAGCTGTTAATACCCAATTTTACCCTCATATTTTTAAAATAAGTGTATATACTTTCAAAATACCATTATGCATCATTATTTAATTTACAAGATTTATGCAAACATTTTCCATAATTTTTCATAATTTTAAAACTTCAAAATTAATTTTTCTTGCATTTAAATCGTTCAATATTTATAAATTACCCTTTAAATTATTTGTGATGACTCAATCATCCAAATTTATCATTTTTCATCCATATATATTAATAATATTTATTTTATTTTATATAATAATATTTTGTTTTTTTAGGCTATTTTTGCAGTAACGGCCTATACGCTATGCATTTACATTATATGGGCTAAAATCATATTTTGTATATTTTTATAATGTTAATTTATTATTTTTAATCATTTTATTTCAAAAGTAGTATTTTATTATCTGTTAATTATTTTTATAAATTATTGTTTTAAGTAATTTGTGTGTATTTAATTATTGGCCCAACATAGGGCTAATTTCGGACCAAAACCTTGGCCCAATACCTTTATCCCAGCATCAGAAGCCCAAACCAAATGACCCATTTAACTAACCCGGTCGGTACCTATTTCAAATGACCCGCCCCAACCCCTTTTTAATCCAACGGCCCACAATCAACCCCTCCTTTTAATTACCCAACCCAGAAACCCTAACCCCATTACCCCTGAGACGTCGCCTCTGTATCCTCTCCTCTCCTATCCTCTCCAAAAAACCCTATCTGCATCCCTTTAATCCCTCTCATAATCCCACCAATAATTGGATTCGACTATTATTCTCTTGACATATTTGAAACCTTTTGGTACTGGTTGTCCGTCTGTAGTGTTACTTAGGTGCTTGCCTAAACATGGTAAGAAATATCCTCTGAAATGAAACCAAAGTTGTTCGAATCTTTTATTTTTGGGCATTATTTCGTCTACATATGTTCAATATCATGATATGTGAGTCTGATTTCATTAAGATCTCTGTTGATTTATGCTTTCCCTAAAAAAACTAGGGTTTACCCGATTTCTCTCCCAAATTGATTTTGAACTGATTTTGCATGATTTCTTTCCTTTTTCGTTGTTTGATTTATTTGTTCTCTTGTTTGTTCGTTCAATTTTTATTGTTGTATACCCCCCCCCCCCCCCCCCCCCCCCCCATTTCCCTTTTGAGACAGACTTTAATCAACATATTCTTCAATAAAAAATTGGGGCTTTTGTTATTCTCTTATTCTATATTCTGCTTTGGTTGGCTGAAAGCCAAGGCCACTAAGATTTTTTTACTCAACCTTCTCTTGGTGCGAGAATTCCCCGGAGTTCTTTCGAAGCTCTTGGGAACTTTGATTGCATTGAGATTCTGGATTCTTGTGCAATTTTGTTCTTTACAGGTATTCGTTTAACTGGTGAGTTACTGGACTCTTGCAATTTCATTCTTATGTATCTGTAATTCCCACATGTGTTCACTTCTGAAGTTCATAACTTAATGTGTTTCTGGGTTATTCTTGGGTATAATTATGTTTGATTTACCCAGTTTTAGGTCTCTTTGGAATTTAATTTCACATAATGTTGCTAGTTTGAAACATGCCTAAGACTAATTCGAGTAATTTAGATTCTCTTATGTTAATATGTTCTGAACCACTGTTGTGGGTGACCTTTGCCCTTGTTAGTATCTCTTTAGTGTTTAGTTTTGCTCAAAATGTCAATTCTGTTATTTGAACACGCTTTATCTGCATAATTTGTACTTTCTTCAGTTAATTAGTCTATTGTGTCCAAAACCTGAATGTTTACATTTACTATATGACGAGTATATCTCCCATTCAGTTCTGAATCTCTATAATGGTCACCTTGATGTATAGTATGTTTTAATTCTGTGTCAAGATCCTTTTCTATCAATCATGACTAGTTCCTAGTTAATATGTTTGGCTCACTTGATTCACCAATAGTTGTCATAATATGTGATTCCCTATGATGTCCAAATGTTGTCCTGCTACCTGATGTGAAGTTAACATGGACATCTTATAACACTAGGACATATACTTAGCATAATTTGGACCTTTAGGTTTTCACCTATTTGGTATTATGTATCTGTGCATGATGATCTTTGTCAGTCCTGCGAACTTATTATTTTCCTAACTCTGCCAATATATTACTGCCTATGTGCTAAGTGTTAAACCTGCTTCTAAATCTCTACTGAACTTGCTTCTAAATCCTATGACCTGCTTGATTATTTGCTCTATATGCTCAACTTTGCTATGTCTTTTTTTAAGTTATGAGTGCATCCCTCAATTCCTGTCTCTCAACCATGGTCCACTCTCTTAAAGTTCTCATTCTTAGTCGGCTGAAAGCCAAGGCTACCTAGGCTTTACTACTGACCTCCCTAGTGTGAGCACTGCTCGGGGTCCATTTGAGGCTCTTGTGAACTCAGAAACACTAGGATTTGCCTCCTTAGTCACTCCCTGAAACTTAAACTACCCCTATTCAACCATGTTCCTCCTATTATCTAATGTATATCTGAGTTGGTTGGTTTAAATGGTGCAATACTTGGCAATATGATTATATGAATCGACTTTGGGCTCCTTTATGGATTCTAGGGTCGTGTGGTGAATATGGCTCATTATTAGAGGTCAGGTATGCTGTGAGAGAACTATTGAAGGCCCAGACAGTGTTGGGTATTTCATATGGGCATGTTGTGAGCCTATTGTCATCATTTGTATCTTACTCATTATTAGGCATGTAATAACTTTGTATAAACGATTGGGATATTAGTAAAAATGAGAAATGGGTAGATAATATGCCTATAGGACTTAGTGATTTTTTTTCTATATGTGCTATTCAATCATTATATGCACTATATAAATCAATCCATTAGGGGAAGCGCGCACACACACATTGCCTGCTAGCAAACATGAATAAAAAATGCTGCAATTATGTTTACTGATATGTGCTATTACAAAATCTGCCTATAGGAACAATGTCACTGATTTTTCACATCGTTCATTAGAAATCATGCCTATAAGATTCCAATTATTTTGTTTGGCATTGTTCATCTAGAAAATATGCCTATAGGATTAAGATATGACAATAAAATAAGCTCTAAGTACTAAACATTAGAGATCCTACCTATAGGGTATAATTACTCGCCGTAATTTGTTAGTGCTAAATCGCTCAAACACTGTTTGTGTACGCTACTGTTGGAGAGCATGAATAATTCTGGGGCTTTTCCCCAACAGATTTTGCTATCTTTGACTGCATAGATCACCTAGGCGTAGCACCTATAGGTTTAATAACTTGAAACCTACAATTTCAATAATCAGCTTGTAACAACTGTATAATCATGTCCACGAGCAACATCTTGCATCTGAAATTACCCGCATACTTTAATTCAAAGTTACCTAGAAATCATGTCTATAAGGCCTAAGGTTCTTAATTCAGAAACTTCCTAACATGAATATCTATTTGCGTGCATTTGCTGTCTAAGTGTGGAGGTTAATGTGATCCTGTAACTGCCTTTACATGAAGTCTGGTGTGTTCTTGTCTGTCGCTTTGCTTTTCATTTTTGAGAAGCCTAGGTAAGGTCTAGAACCACCTACATAGAGGTCCAAAACCTCCTGGACCATAGGTATGGGATGGGTAGTGCACAAATAGGGCACGTCTTAGAATTGAATTAGAGCGCTTTAGGTAAAACAACTTTAACATAGTAATCGGGTAACATGAGATAATAGTCTGTGCCCGCTGGATAATATGAGTAATTACCTACCCTAAGTGAATTGTGAAATATTATTTATGTTGCACGGGGTGATCCTTTAGGCTAAAAAACTTAGGACCCCCCCCCCCTTCCTTCTTTCCTTCTAGTAGAATTGAAACAGTTGTACCTCTATATTCGCATTAAGATTTTTGTAATAAAACTCTTTGATTTTCGTACTCTCTTTGCTTATTTGATCACTTAACCTAATCCACATAATTTTAAGTTCGTCCAGGACCCAAAATTGTGGACCTCGAGGAGTGCCTAACACCTTCTCTTTGAGGTAACTCTAGCCCTTACCCGATCTTTGGTGGCGTTGACTAGTCAAACAGAGTTATTTGCATAACAGGTGCCCTAACCCACCTAAAAATTGTTAGGTGGTGACTTTTCTCTTTTAACACCCATTAAAAAGAGTTGTCACATGTCAAAACCCGATTACACGAGAAAAAGGGGTGCGACACGTGCTCAGACTTATTTATGGAAATTCGACAGTCTAGTGCTCCTAGGTTCTTATGTCCATTAAATATGAAGTTGATTTGGTCATGTTAAATTCCTCATTTGCTAAATCGACCCTTACATGTCTTAATTGGAATTAATTGCTTCATTTCTACCTTATTGTCGATTAAACTCTTATGTGCCTTAGCTGAAGTTGTTGCCCCTTTTATCGCCATGCTCTCTTTTCCATAATTTCTAGTAACGACCCGGCCAGTCATTTTGAGAGTTGTAGCCTCGTTCCCCCATTTACATATCATTTTTTCTTTATAGTTGTTATGTGACTTGTCGGGGTAGTCAGTTCGGGTACGAAGAGATTTCGAAAAGAATTGAGACACTTAGTCTCAAGGATGAAAACTTAAGTTGAAAAGGTTGACCGGATGTGGAACTATGTGTAAAGGACTCCGGAATGAGGTTTTGATAGTTCCATTAGCTCTGTGGGTGATTTTGGACTTAGGAGCGTGTCGGGATTGTGATTTGGAGGTCTGTAGTGGAATTAGACTTGAAATGGCGAAAGTTAGAAGTTTGGAAGTTTGACTGAGAGTGGACTTTTTGGTTATCGGGCTCGGATTGGAGTTACGGGAGTTAGAGTAGATATGTGGTGTCATTTGTGACTTGGGTGAAAAATTTGCGGTCAATCAGACGTGATTTAACAGGTTTCGGCGTCGTTTGTAGAAATTTGATTTCCTTAGTTCCATTAGGCTTGAATTAGGGTGAGATTCGTGTTTTGGATGTTGTTTTATGTGATTTGAAGGCTCGACTAAGTTCATATCGAGTTTTAGGACTTGATGGTATGTTTGGTTGAGATCCCAGGGGCCTCGGGTTGAGTTCAGATAGTTTTTGGATCAAATATTTTGAGTTTGAAAGACTGTTGTAGCTAAAGCCTTCTGGTGCAATCGCACTTGAAGAATATTTCATCGCAGGTGCGAGGGAATTACCGCACCTGCATGGCCGTAAATGCGTGATTGGAGCAAATAAGTGCAAACGAAAGTGGGAGTTGGGTCCGCAGAAGCATCTTTGTGGCTCGTAGAAGCGAGTCCGCATGAGCGGAGAAAACTACAGAAGCGTGAAAAGGGTCGCTTCTGCGACACCGCAGAAGCGGATTAGTGGCCGCAGGTGCGAGAAGGCCGGGGAAATGTATTGAAAATGAGGGTTCCGTGTTTTTTCACCATTTCAAACATTTCAAGCTCAGGATTGGGCGATATTTGAGAGGATTTTCGAGGGGTTTCTTGAGGTAAGTCACTTGTGCTCAATTTTTTCGATAATCTTGTTTCCCCATTGATTTTCCCACCTAGATAAGGTGCCTGGGCAGGTGGCTTCGTACTCGGCACCAACAGAATCTCATGTTCCACTGTGCGCCTAGGCGGAAGTCGCTTTGGCATTTCATGTGGCATGACGTCTTCAAATTTCAGTAGTAGATCCTTTACGCGTGTAGGAATGGGACCCGATGAGCGTTCTACCTCTTCAATGCATAGGGTATCCAAGAAAGTAGGTTCATGTCTTTTGACTCTCTTCTTCAGCTGCAAGGCCGAGATGTTCTCAGCGGCCATTTTTTGGGCATGCACGGGATAATGCAGGGCTTTGCCCCGTTTGCTGCCATCATCATAAACATGTCCGCATATGGTACGGGCATGGTGTTGGTTTTCCTCAAGAATTCTATCCCAACTATCAACTCGAAGTCATCTATGATCACCACGCGCAAGTTGAACTTTCCTTCATAAGGACCCATCTTCACTGGTACTTCTTTTGCTATTCCACCCATTGGCTGAGGAAGTGAGTTGATAGCCTTGACATGACCTCTGCCCTTTCCTACAACTATAACAAGGTGCTCCACCTGAGTTAGGCCAAGTAGTGGTGGGTAGCACCTGTATCTATGTAGCACCTGTATCTATCATCGCCCGAATGGGCTTGCCATTTACCTTCAGTTCAACGAACATCAAGGTCCTCTCTTGTTTAAGAGGATTCCTTTCATTCGTCTTCTTTTTCACTTTCTTGGTGATTGGGCAGGGGTCCTTCTTCTTACGGATACAAGCACTGGTTCACGCTAATGCCTCAGATATAGAACTGTTGGTTGATTTCCCAATGCACACGCAAGTGTCGTGGTCGACAAGTAATATAGGATTTTAAGTCCAGATATCGTACCCACAGGGACTTGTGATTAACTATCAACTAAACTAAACTCAAA
>MDKJ01161436.1:0-24761 GCA_005239525.1 Nicotiana knightiana
TTGGTTTGGATAAATTTCTTGATTTTGTGTTTAAGAATGCGGCTGTGGAAGATTCAATTACATGCACATGTCCTAAATGTGGCTTTGGCAAGTGGCAAACTAGAGAGATAGTGCAGGATCATTTGATTTGTAAGCCATTTCCTCAAAATTATGTTATTTGGAATCTTCACGGTGAGAAACCGGCAGTAGAGCCTTCCGGAGATAAAGATGTAATGCAAGAGATGTTTCACCAAGAAAATCCAATAGAAACAATGATTAATGATGCATTTGGGCACTATAGGCACCAAGCGACTGATGTCGGGATATCTCAACCATTGGAATCAAATGAAATATCAAATGAGGGGCATATGGAGGATTCTGGTGACTTTCATGATTTTCTCAAAGATGGAAGTGAAACATTGTATGAAGGGAGCAAGTTCACAAAGCTAGAGTTTTTAATAAAATTGTATCATATAAAGGTCTATTGTGGATTAAGTGACAAGGCAATGAATATGATACTAGATTTGTTGAGAGATGCATTTGAAGATGCAAAGTTACCTCCTTCCTTTTATGAGGCCAAAAAGACCATTAGCAAACTTGGCCTTGACTATACCAAGATACCTGCATGTCCAAATAATTGTATGTTATACTGGGAAGGTGATTCAGAATTGGAAGCATGTAAGCATTGTGGTAAATCAAAATGGAACCCTAACAAGAAAAAAAATCAAGCTGCAAAGGTTTTGCGTTATTTTCCATTGAAACGAAGATTGCAACTATGAGATGGCATGCTTCAGGCAATAATGTGTCGTAAGACTGCTGAACATATGAGATGGCATGCTTCAGGCAATAATGCTGATGGGTTGATGAGGCATCCAAGGGATGGTGAGGCATGGAAGACATTTGATCGGACTCATTCTGGATTTGCTTCGGATCCTCGAAATGTTCGCTTAGGCCTTGCTAGTGATGGTTTCAGTCCTTTTGGAACAATGAGTACTACCTATAGTATTTGGCCAGTCTTCTTGATTCCATACAATCTACCTCCTTGGATGTGTATGAAGCACACCTCTTTCATCTTATCAATGATCATTCCAGGGAAGCACATGCCTGAAAATAATATAGATGTGTACTTACAACCCCTCGTGAAGGAATTACGCGAGTTATAGAATGATGGTGTAGAAACGTTTGACTCATCGTTGAATGAAAATTTTAGAATGCATGCAGCTCTTATGTGGACAATCAGTGACTTTCCTGGATTAGGTATCTTATCTGGCTGGAACACACATACTGGTTTTGCCTGCCCAACTTGTAACTTTGACACAGAACCTTGTCATCTTCGTCATAGTAAAAAGTTGTGCTTTATGGGCCATCGACGTTTTCTGAGAAGAAATCACAGGTTTAGGTTGAACCGAGTACTCTTTAATGGAAGTACAGAGGAGCGAAATCCACCATTAAAATTGTCAGGGTCTACCATTTTGAGACAAATCGAAGAAGGGAGAGGAGCAGAGTTGAATTGTAGAGAGAAAAGATTTAGACGAGCAACTAAGCAATGGAACAAGAGAAGTATATTCTTTGAACTTCCCGAATGGAAATCTAATTTGTTGCGTCATAATCTAGACTTTATGCATATTGAAAAAAATATATGTGACAATATCATATATACGCTGCTCCATGATAAATCGAAATCAAAAGATAATATTAATGCCCGAAAGGATCTAAAGAAATGGGTATAAGGCGTGATCTTTGGCCGGATGATAGTGGGAAATATCACCTTGCTGTGTTTTCCCTTATGACTGATAAAAAAAAGAAGGTGGACACTAAAAAGTTGTTCCTTACAACTTTGAAGAATATTAAAGTACCAGATGGCTACTCAAGTAACATTTCTAGCTGTGTTGATTTGGTACAGAAAAAGATTTTTGAGTTGAAAAGTCATGATTGCCATATTATTTTAGAGCAATTTCTACCATTGGCGATCCGCAATGTGTTGCCTGACCATGTAGTTGCAGTTTTGGTGGACTTCTGCTCATTTTTCAGAGCCCTTTCTAGCAAAACCTTGAATGTTTCAGAGCTTGATAACCTCCAAGAGCGCATTGAAAGCACACTTTTCCACCTAGAGATACTATTTCCTCCAACATTATTTAAAGTAATGGTTCATTTGTCTATCCATCTAGTAGAGGAAGCAAAACTCGGAGGTCCAGTGCATCATCGAAACATGTATCCCGTCGAGAGGTAAAACATTAATATTTCTAATTTGAATATACTTGCATTCTGGTCACTTGAATTAGTTTGTACACTTATGGCCTATTATTTTTGTAGGGAGTTGGGACATTTAAAGTCCTTTGTACGGAATAAAGCACAACCAGAGGGTTCTATAGCTGAGTGTTACTTAGCTGAAGAGTCCCTTACCTTTTGTTCTCGGTATATTGAGGAAATTGAGACAAGATTCAATAGACCTAGGCGTATTCGTGATGACCCAAATGTCACTGAGCCTTCTGGAACATCTTCTATATTTCCTCAATTAGGTAAACCTGCATCAGCTTCGATTACATTCCCTTTAACTGATATGCAGAAACTACAAGCTCATCGATATGTCCCTCTGAATTGTGCAATAGTCACGCCATTTGTGGAGTGATTAACTCGTACAAACTTTATATTCTTTATCATTGCAATGTTTGAGTATGCTAGTCGTGTTCTTTAACATTAATGTAATTATTTCATATAGTGAGTTTAGACAGTACATAAGGAGGAGTTCAAGAAGAAGACCTTCACCTACAGAGATAGAGAGGAGAGTTAATAAAGAGTTTGTTGATTGGTTCCAAAAGCGGGTGAGTAAGTAATCATTAGTTATTGTTTACATTTGGTTTGAATGAGCAAACTTCACTAAGACAATTTTGTTTTGATTTAGATTATGAATCCAGACACAATAGATACAATGTCTATTGATCTGAAGTTTCTCGCACGAGGTCCATCGGTAGTTGCAAGACGTTTTACTGCATAAAACATCAATGGGTCCAAATTTTGAACTTTGGCTCGAGAAGAAGGTCTAACAACACAGAATAGTGGAGTTTTCTTAACTTCTAAAACATCATGTGTTGCAAGTAATAGTGACAGAAATTTAAGGCAAGCTGAGTTACCATATTATGGGAAGTTAGAAGATATTATTGAGATTAATTATTATGGTCGGTTCAAGGTTGTTCTTTTCAAATGTAAATGGGTTGATACTGCTCGAGATAGAGGATATAAAAAGGATCGTTGGAACTTAAATTGTGTTAATTTTGATAGATTGATTCATACCGGTGAACGTGAAGAATATGACCCTTACATCGAAGCATCTCAAGCACAAATGGTGTACTATGTGGATGATGTTGTCAATAAAGGGTGGAGTGTTGCTATGAATCTAAAGCCAAGAGATATGTATGATATGGGAGAAGAAGTAGTGGAAGATGAAGTATATGAGAATGAACCGTACCAAGAGCAAGAACTCGAACAGCTTTTTGGTGATGGTGATGAGTATGTACAACTGGCTACGGACCATATAATTGATGATGTAGTAGAGTCAAATGTTGCTACTTAGCAGCTGACAAATACATGTTTGAATAGAAAATTTATTTAATATGTTGCTTTACCTGAAGGTAATAGTATTGCAAAAGTAAGTAGTGTTTATTATATTTATTTGATGTATAAGTATATTTAGAATGGTATTCATATTTGGTTTGAAGGCATATTTAAAAATGATATTGACATTTGATTTGTGTTGCTATGCTCTTAGTTATGAGCGAATGCCTACCTAAAACGCGAAATGTAGCTTACCTATGCTGGGGGAAAGAAAATACCGAGGCGCCATTGAGAACTACTAGCCCTCTTGGAATTGCAGATGATCTTATAAGCCATTTTGAAATTAAAGCATTTGATGCATGCGCAAACCCGTGCGTCTTGCTACTTTAACTATGGCTAGGATTTTGTGGAGTTCCAAGAGTTTTTGACAGGATATACACATGTCTCTAATCTACTGTTCAGTGAAGAAAGTACAGGCTTAATTTTTGGCATCAATTAGTTTTTGCTAGTGTCAAATTTTTTCCTATTTCTTATCTATAATTTTTGTTTTCGGGTATGGGAAATTCAGGTGTGATGGATAAAATTGAAGCTGGAGTTTTGTTAAAGAAGCTGCTTTTCCAATATGCATTTAACTAGTACGTCCTTTTATAAAGTTTCTGGGCTTAGATCAACATTATTTGCATTTGTTTCCCTTTATTTCTATTATATATTAAGCATTACATATATTTTTTTCGAGCAAGTTAAGGAATATGGAGAAAGGACTAAGACAAGATGAAGCAGCTCCTTGCTTTGACAAGCTGGTTTTTGAAAAGGTTTGCTAGTCGATCCCTAGCATTTACTTGGTCCTTAATCTGATTGACTTATTTGCATATACTTTTCATTCCAGATCAAACTAGCATTTGGTGGACGAGTTCGTCGCATGCTTCCTGGAGCTGCTCCTTTGCCCAAGCATGTCGAAGAATTTCTAAGGGTGACATGCTGCTATTCTTTAGCACAAGGATATGGTATTGAATACTACTAGTAAACTTATTACTCCTATCTTTTCATAATTTGGCGAAGTTGCAGTAGCATGTGGTGTTTGTACAAGTTACTTTCAAAGTATTGGAGTATTCACTTACTTACATGCAACAAAAGTAAAAAGGAAATAGAAGAAGACACTTACAAGGAGTCTTAATTTGGAGTGTTTCATTGAGAACTTTTAATGTAAGAAAGTGGCCCCAAACTTTTGATCCATATGGAGTCTCAATTTGATGGTCTTACTCATTTTAGGATTAGATATTAAAAATTGGATTACATGTTAAGGGCTCATATGAAGACAAGGTTGCCGATGTGAATAAGAACATAGAAACAGTTCAGGACTCAAATGTTTATCCTGCTGGCAACAAATGCTTATCCACCAGGGAAAGATCCTTAAAGATGGGGTTGTTTCAATAAAGTAGTCTTGTTGTTGCTCTAATGTGGAAGTTCCTCTGATTTTGTTATCTCTAGATCCTCAGTTATGCAGTTTTTGAATATTGCCCTGAAGTTAAGGCAATAAGTTATCAGTATTTTCTTTCAGTTCGTAGGATATACTCTACTGGTGATTGGAGCATGCATATTTATCTAGTCAAACACACTTTGAACCTTATGCTGTTGTACGAGTGACATAATGCACAAGTGCATTTAAATTTTGTTGCAAGCTTAGAGGAAATAACTACCCGCTTTCCTTACCAAGGTTTTAGGAGCATCTTTTGCAGTTTTGAGAATGTCTTGGTTCTCCATTTGCCGTTGTTGAGTAATAAGTCTATTAAATGTGATGCCGTTTATTTTTCATATTCAACTTTTCAATTGTTTTGTTTCTCGCCATCAAGTTACCAAATTTTGTCTCCTTTTTCCTTTAGGGAGCTCTGGTTTCTTGCTCGTACTCCAAAGATTCATATTAGAGATTAGAAATGAAATTTTAATTTTCTCTCCAGCAAACAAAATTGTCCTTTGGTTCGACTAAAATAATAGTTTAGCTAAGAAATACAGTCTACTGCGTCCTGTGTGAAGAGAATACTCTTTACTATATCAAGCGTTTTATTGACATGGTCTATATTGCTGATTGTTAACTTTCTCCATTTTCAGATTTTATGTTGCTGAGGTCCTTGTAGCTCTAGAGTATCTCCATATTCTTAGGATTATCTACCGCGACCTTAAGCCAGAAAATGTCCTTGTTAGAGAAGTTGGACATACAGTGCTTTCAGACTTTGAGTAAAAAGCACAAAATAAATTCTCAATCAGCATAAATTGTTGCCAGTATTTATCAATACTAGCTTCCCTCCAATGTAATCATCAACAAAAATAAGGTCATCACCAAGGTTCATAACCATCACTTTTGTATCAGTCTACGACACTGGAAGAAAACAAAGTTGCTGAAAACAACTTTATAGTTAACGAAGGTAAAGATGAACTTTTTTCTTTTCACTTCTAATTTTATGTATATTGGTATAGTTTGGAGTGTGTGAATATAGACAGCATGTTGGATATGTTGGATTCTGCAACTTGTGTTTAGGGGCTTTCTGGAGATAGATTATGGAGTAATGTATTAGTTAATAGCTTATAACTATTGTATTTGGAAAGTGAATTGTTGTTGCTCCTGTCAAATAGTGTTCTTCTTGGAAACCATTATATGCTTAAGGTGAACTATTTGTTGTACTTATACAATGTATCAGTGTCGAAATTTGGACTTATATCAACTTACAAATTTTAAATCCTAATTGTTATTTAAGAAAATATATACTATTTTGATTCTCAAAAAACTAATAGTACTTCTTAAGTAGGGAGTAAGGCATCTTGTGTTCAATGTAAAGAACAAATAAATGAATAATAACTATATACATAGATATAAATCAAAATTTGTACAGTATAAAAGATTAAATCTTTGAACTAAATTGATTTCCTCACCACTGCATTCTTTTTAATGATTCTAATATTTCTATTGTTTTTTTCATGTCTTTCATTACTTTATTTCTTTGCTTTGTTGAAGCTCCAGTTAAGCTGCAAAATCTGCAATTTTTGTATCTGTTTTTGTCCAGATAGTTGCACTAATTGAGCAGCGGCCTGTTCAAAATTTTGTATAGAGATTTTAGAAGCCTGCAATCTCGACCATATTGCTGTAACTGAGCAGTCCGAGTACTGAAACTCTTCCTTGTGTTTGCTGCACTATTGTGGTATTTCTACACTACTGTTTCGAGTCTTGTTCCTCGTTCTGCTGCTTGTGATCATGGCCATTGACGGGTATCCGTGTGTACGGCTGCTAAACCTTTCAGGGGAGAGCGGTTGTTCAAGTACGAAGTATGCGTTTAGTTGCATTTTTCTTAGTCTACGAGATGGCTGATCTGCTTTTAATTTGCTTGTCTAACTCTTCTTATGCATGGCAAGGCCTTGGGCATGCCAAAATAGTTGCTCCAGTTTCTAGGTTCAGGACAGCAAGTAAGTTGGTTGATCCATCTGCATTAATGGTGTCTATAGATCAATTTGAGGAGCTCTTTGCAAGGTGTGTGGATCTCTCTATTTGTAATTCTTTTTTTTTTTTGACAAAGATTGTGTATCTTCTGCATTCCTTTGGATGTAAAATGCTTTCCATTTTAATATTTTATTTGAACCATTATGATCATATTGAGGGAGTTTATAAACCCTCGTAGTATGTCTTTTTTTATACATCGAAATTATATTGCGGGGGTCTGAACCTAGCACTAATTATCTTTCAAAACCCCCCACAGAACTTTTTTTAAAAAAAAATATTTAAATTATCTTTTGGGGGTTTTTAAACCCCCACAATATCTTTTTTTGAACCGTTATGATCATATTGACGGGGGTTTATGAACCCTCACAGTATTTTTTTTGACACACCGGATTCATATTGCAGGGGTTTTAAACTAGCACTAATTATCGTTGAGAACCCCCACAAATCAAAAATACATTTTGTGGCGGTTGTCGTGGAGGTTTTAAAAATCCGCCGCAAAATGATTGTGGCAAAGGTAACTGTGGCACTTTTAGAAACCGCCATAATTCTTTTTGTGGGGGTCAAAAACTATCACAATTTGACCAAAAACCCCCCCACAAAGTAAGTGTTTTCTTGTAGTGGTTATACAGATCTCCCTACAGTCCACTAAGAATGTAATTCTTGCATAGAAAATCAGAATGCTTCCATGCCTTAGTCAAGAGGAAATGTTCATTTTCTGGAGTTTCGTCGGGCAGAACAGGAACATCTTCCTTAATGAACTTCTGTACACTTAAAGTAGTCAAGTAGAAGAACATCTTCTACTTCCATCGCTTGAAATCAATCCCGGAAAATTTGTGCAGGTTCTTTTTCCGGTGCCAATGCCGGTGTTCATCTTGTCGATGCATTGGAAGTCACCATCGGAACAACTTAGTTTCCGTTATCATTCGTTTTTTCATTAAAAGAATGACACAAACAAACATTTAAACAACTGGAGTAGAAAATCGCCATGAAGGCTTTAATCTCCAGAACAATAAATATAACACAAATACAGAAAACAAAAAATTAAATTCTTTAAGCTTGTTAGTAAACTGTATTTGTAAAATAATTCTGGAGTAGAAGTATAAACGAAACAAAAGTTAATCCGAGCCCACTGAATTCACAGTGTTTCCTTAAGGAATTTAATCCCCTCCTAATACCCAAGGTTATGGATTGTTTCCTCTCAGAATAGAACGGATTACACACTGGTGTAGTGGTACTTAAAACCCTATTATTTTAGCGAACACAAAGTTCGGTAGCAAATCACACTTACTGTTGCTTTCTTTGAAGTTAAAACAATGCAGAAGAAAAGAGGAGAACTTAGAAATTCGTATGAAAAATATGATAGAATGGACTTGTATTTATAGCCAATGTTGAGCTCAAAATTGAAGAGGTGCAACTCTTCAGAATGGTTGTTTATGTAAAACGGTCATAGCATAAATGCCATAACATAAATGGCTATGTACGCACCAATAAACCGGGAATTCAAGAGGGAGGTTAATTTTTAATTACAAAACCAAAAAATGAAAAACGGATAACGGAAAAAAATTTAATATTCCGTTGGATTTAATATTAATATTAGTTGGATTTAATATTAATATTCTGTTATCCGTTTTGACCAAATCGATCATTTGACCAAATTCGAAGCCGAAGCCGAAGCCGAGCGAGCGAGCGACCACGACGGCGGCGCGAGGCTTGCCTTCTTCTCAACTCTTTAAGAGCTAGAAGAAGAGCAATTGTTTATATAACCATCAAAAACTTTTTTCTCTTCCAATATGGGACAACGTCCCTTTGTTAAGGAGGGAAACTCAAATATTTCATTTTCCCTCCATTTCCCATTCACCCTCTTTTAAGCTACATTAAAGCTTATAACCCAACAATTTTTTTCCCTAACCAACGCAAATCAGAAGATACTTAATTATCATGATTGGCTTAATAGATACACACCCCTCTCCAGCTTGCACATTTCTGGTTTACACCCCCGAAACGTGTTCCTTTTTACACTATTTATGGTACATTGGTACTGTAGGCATATAAATTTTATCGGATTTTAAATCCAATAAAATAATTTGGACTATATTTTAAATTCAAAATATATTAGTCAAATACATATTATGGGCTAATATAATTAAATTAATTATATAAACCTAATATATAAGGATTAAATAAATAAGTCTTAATCTATTGGGCTAGCCCATTTAATTGGGCTAAAATGATAAGCCCACTTCATTAAGCCCAATATTTCATCTTTCTAAAGGACCAAATTGATGTCCACGTGTCAAATGACGTGGCACGCCAAGTCAAGCAGAAGAGCCAAAAGGATTGTTCCACGTGACAAAATGACAAGGCATGCCAAGTCACATTAAAAGGCCAATTAAATCGCGCCACGTGTGCAAGTGACATGTTCTGGCCAATCAAATGCGGCCTTGTCACACTTCAATTTGATTGGTCGGAAAGAGTTTATTCTTATCATAACTCTTCCCTCCCATAACTATAAATAGGGGTCTTCATAACCCAGAAAAGACACCAGAAGTTATAATAAGAAGCAAGAGAGAGCTCGTGGATCAAACACCGCAAATTTCTCTACAAGTTTCAAGCTTTAAGAAATCAAGTTCAAGTTCAAGTTCAAGAAATCAAGTTCATGCTCAAGAACGAAGAAAAAATCAAGGTCAAGTTCAGTCAATCAAGCTCAAGAACAAGATCATTGTTCGTGGCAACAACTACATATTCAAGATGAAGCTCAAAGGCCCTTGAATTTATTTACTATTGGAAAGAAGAATTAGATGATTCAAAGAGATTGTACACTCATATTATTTGAAATCAAATACTACCATTGTTGCGATATTTTCGATCTTGATTTTATTTTCTTGATGCAATTTATTGTTTACAAATTCTGGCACGCCCAGTGGGACAATCTCTACCTCTCATCTCAACTTTTCAATCACCAAAGTTCAAGAGCATTGAAATGGCTTAAAAGAAAATTAACTCCAGTTCAACTTCCACCAAGGCTGCTAATTCTAGGTTCTATGCTGATGTGAAAAGCACCCTCGATGTTACCTTTGAAAGATTTGGACCAGTTACGAGGAGCAAAGAAAGCTCGTTAGGACAACAAGCACACCAAGTGTCGTCTGCATCAACCCCTTTTTTCGGATCTTCATCCTCAAAAGGAGAAAGATCTTCCACAAACATACCCGAAGGAGGAAGCGATGTTGGTGAAAAGATCAAGAAAACTCTTGCTCTGCTTGACCTCTCCAGATCCAAGAACTGTGTTGTGAAGAAAGATGATGATGCTTCAAGTGATGGATCCTCCCCAATTACACCGCGTAGCGTGGGCCATTCGAGAATCAATCTATGTGACAATCCATGCTACTCCCCATCATCTACAAAAATCATGCAAGCCATGGTGACAAACACTTCATTTGTGGAAGAGCAGTTGGCGAACTTGACCGAAGCAATCGCTGGCTTGACCAAGTTCATGCAAAATCAAGATGCTAGAATTGACAAGCTATCACACAGGGTGGGAATCTTGATGGAATAGGAATCCACCTATGCACCTAGCAAGCTCCCAGAAGTTCCAGAGATTGATTCTCCCCCGAGATGAGTAGCATCCGCTAAGGCTATCCTTGTCTCATCTGAAGGGATGATTCCCATCGATCAACTGAAGGAGTTCATTGAAGGAACTATTAAGAACATATATGAAGTTTCTGCCAAGTCCTCCCTTATATACGCAAAGCCGTATGCTGCAAGGATCAATATGTTGAAGATACCTACTGGCTATCAACTTCTAAAATTTCAACAGTTTGATGGTAGAGGCAATCCAAAGCAGCATGTGGCACACTTTGTTGAGACATGCAACAACGCTGGGACTTATGGAGATTAACTCGTCAAACAGTTCGTGCACTAACTAAAAGGAAATGCTTTTGATTGGTATATAGACCTCGAGGCAGGATCTATTGATAGTTGGTATCAACTAGAGCAAGGCTTCCTCAATCACATTTATAGCACAAGGCGCACTTTGAGCATGATGGAACTCGCAAATACTCTCCAACAAAAGGGTGAACCAATCATTGAATTTATCAATCATTGGAGGAATGCAAGCCTCAACTGTAAAGACAGGCTTAGTGAAGCTTCTGGCATAGAGATGTGCATCCAAGGCATGCATTGGGGATTGCGCTACATCTTGCAAGGTATCAAGCCTAGAACATTTGAAGAACTTGCAACTTATGCCCATGACATGGAATTGAGCATGACCTCTGTTGGAAATGAAAGGATGCCCATCTATGAACCTCGCAAAGGGAACGACAAGCAAGAAGTCAGGAAGTGGGGCAAGTTCGTACCCAAGTCTAAAAGCAAAGAAGCTATGAATGTCAACACATCACCTGTAAAGTTCACGATGAAAGTGAGCAAGAACCAGAGTATGAAATCCACTTCTTTTCAAGATAAGCCAAGTGGAAAGTTGACTCTAAAAGAAATGCAAGAGAAAGAGTACCCAATTCTGGATTCTGATGTGCCAGCCATTTTCGAAGAACTCCTCCAGTTAAATCTCATTGAGCTTCCGGAGATGAGAGGCCAAATGAAGCTGGGAAAACTGATGAAATTACTGAAAATATCATCGACTTGTGATCCACCCTCTGGAGAAGTGCTTTGTCTTTAAGGACAAAGTTATGGACTTGGCTCGTGAAAAGAAGACCGTGCTTGAAGATAAGAAAGAAAGTGCAAACCAAGTCTCTATCTTTGGCTCATTTAGTCCAAAAGAATTATGTAGTTTTAAAAAAGTAAAGATGAAGAATTAATGGAGAACAACAAAGTTGAAGACGATCAACCTGAGGATGATGAAGGTTGGACGTTGATAACTCGTCGTAGGCGCCACAAAAGGAGCCCATGAAAAGGATTAATGGAACAACCAACAAGGAAAATAATGATGAAAATACCGAGGAGATAGAATCTAGTTTAGCATTTAAAGAAAGCAAAAGTGGAGGTACACCACCCTCAAAAGCCATGACATCCAGTGACCTTGGAGGATTTATTGCCATGTTAGTTCCGTATGAAGATTTCACGTGATGGTATTGAGACCTCTTGTTGAAATGCTGATAAAGGGGAAGAAAAGAGTGATGACCTACCATTGGCACCATCTTCATAAAAGCTCATCGAGTCCATTCCTCAAGAAGTTAACGTGTGCGAGGAAAATGTTACGTTTAGAAATGATAATCTTCTACTGGGTGACACTCTTCACAACCTCCCATTATACCTGGTTGGCTATATGGGCGATGAAAGAGTAAATCGAATTTTGGTTGATGGAGGATCCTCAGTGAACATCTTGCCAATTCACACTAGGAAAAAACTTGGTATTCCCATGAATGAACTCTCAGAAAGTCGTGTGATGATCCAAGGATTCAACCAAGGGGGCCAAAGATCCATAGGCGCGATCGGATGGGAATCACCATTGAAGATATACAATCAAGTGCATGGCTGCATGTGACGATGCAAAGACTTCATACAACGTATTGCTTGGAAGTCCTTAGATACATGAGAAAAAGTTCCATTGACCTACCATCAATGTTTAAAATACTACAAGGGTGAAGTCGAGAAGAAGATAATTGCTGATGACGAGCCATTCACCGAGGCTGAGTCACACTTCGCTGATACAAAGTTCTATTTGAAGAACCGCATTGTGAAGGAGCTAAAAGCTGATGATGTCATGAATGACAAGGATAACGAGTCCACGGCTAAGAGATCTGAGGTGGTTGCCGACAAAACCAAAGATGTTGCTGAGAAGGTACACCCCAACCCAAATAAGTCTCATAAAGGGATCATCGTGTCTCACGGCAAGAAAGTAACTCCTCCGCTCCAATACGTCCCTAAAATAAAGAAAAATGAAGGTGAATCATCTAATCTCCAAACTAACATGGTAAAGGGGTTAACTCTTCCGGTCAAACGAATTGAGGCAGTAAAGTCGTCCTCAATGCCGCTTGCAGGGTTTGTGGCCCAAAATCGTTTGAAAAATGTGGCACTCCCTACGAAGCGAACAGATGAAGGTTTTGATCCTAACGCTTACAGTATATTTGCAAAAGCTGGATACAATAAATAATGAGCCGTCAAAGTTAGGGAAGCTACCATCAAAAGATGTGACAATACAACCAAGTGAAGGTTTGGGATACAAGCAATCGTCACCAGTGCACATCTTGATAAGAAGGGCGAGCAACAATTATATCACTATAGAAGATGAATCTGCCACTTCTAACAAGTCTGTCTTTGATCGACTTGGAAAATCAACTGTGAGGACTTCCGTGTTTGAGAGATTGGGTCCACTAAAGAAGGGGAACAAGTTCTAGAGAAATTTTCAAAGCATAAGAACACCCACTTCGCCCAAAATCCAGAAGATCTCTAAGTATTTCTAAAGTTTGGTTCCTACTAGAATGAGGCGACAAACAAAACTTGTGGTTTTATGCAAAGAAGTACTAAAGGTAAAGCCATATACTGTGGTCTACACTAAGGAACGTGACGAAGGTGAAGAAAGTGTGGGTTCTTCGTATCATGTTACTGTACAAGGCGAGAATGGTGTTCTATCTTCAATGGAGGATAATGCAGAATTGGAGGATGTTTCACCGTGTTATCGCATATCCTTCGATGAGGACTCTCAAGAAGATGAATATGCGGAAGACGCTCCACCTGAACTTGAAAAAGGAGTGAAGACTATAGTTGATGCCTTAAAAGAAGTTAACCTTGGCACCGATGAAGAACCAAGACCCACCTACCTAAGTGCTTTATTAGAAGTTGATGAAGAAAACACTTATATTGAGTTACTCAAGGAGTACAGGGATGTCTTTTCTTAGATCTACAAAGAGATGCTTGGCTTGGACCCGAAAGTAGCAGCCCATCTCCTTGCCGTCAAGAATGGTGCTCGCCCTGTTAAACAAGCCCAAAGGTGCTTTAGGCTGGACTTGGTTCCCTTAATTGAAATTGAAGTTAACAAACTCATCGAAGCTAGCTTTATTAGTGAAGTTAAATACCCAACATGGGTTTTAAGTATTGTCCCTATAACGAAGAAAAATGGCTAGATTCAAGTATGCGTTGACTTTAGGGATCTTAACAATGCATGCCCGAAAGATGAATTCCCGCATCCTATTCCAGAGATGATGATCGATGTAACTACTGGGTACGACGTAATGTCATTTATAGACAGTTCATCAGGCTATAACCAAATTCACATGACACCAAAAGATGAAGAGCATACTGCATTCCACACCCCAAGGGTATTTATTGCTACATGGTAATGTCTTTTGGCTTGAAGAATGCTTGTGCAACTTATCAAAGGGCTATGCAAAATATTTTTGATGATATTCTCCACAAAAATGTCGAATGCTATATGAACAACTTGGTGGTAAAATCGAGAAAGAGGGCCGACCACTTGAAAGACTTGAGAATGGTGTTTGAGTTGTTTCGAAGGTACCAACTTAGGATGAACCCATTGAAATGTGCCATTGGAGTTACTTCCTGAAAGTTCCTTGGTTTCATTTTCCGACATCGAGGGATTGAAATTGATCAAGCCAAGGTAGATGCAATCTTGAAAATGCCCGAGCCTCGGGATATTCTCGAATTGAAAAGTCTGCTAGGAAATTTAGCTTACCTTAGGAGATTCATCTCAAACCTAGCTGGGAGGTGCCAACCATTCAGTCGCCTTATGAAGAAAGGTATACCTTTCAAATGGGACCAAATGTGTAGAAAAACCTTCGAGAGCATTAAATCCTACTTGATGAAGCCTCCGGTTTTAGCAGCCCCTATACTTCAAAGCTGCTGATACTATATATTTCGGCACAAGAAAGGTCTATTGGAGCGCTGTTGGCCCAAGAAAATAGTGAGAGAAAAGAAAACTCTCTTTACTACTTGAGCAGGATGATGACACTAAACAAGCTGAAGTATTCCCTAATTGAAAAGTTATGTTTGGCGCTAGTCTTCTCAATTCAAAAGTTGAAGCACTATTTTCAAGTTCATGTTGTTCTTCTTGTTTCTAAAGCGAATTCCATCAAGTTCGTGATGTCAAAACATGCTCTTAGTGATTGACTAGCGATATGCTATCTCAAATTTCAACAATTCGAGATTTTGTACATCCTTCAAAAGGCTGTAAAAGGACAAGCATTGGAAGACTTCTTGGAAGATCACCCTATACCTAATGATTGGGAGCTAGCTGATGAACTGCTTGATAAAGGCGCAATGGTCATTGAAGTTCAGCCTCCATGAAAGATGTACTTTGATGGTGCTGCACATCGCAAAGGAGCTGGTGTAGTATTTGTCACTTTTCAAGGTGAAGTTCTTCCCTACTCTTTTACGTTGACACAACTCTTCTCTAAAAACGTTGCTGAGTATCAAGCACTAATACTGGGGCTTGAAATGGCTTTCGAAATGAAGTGCTTGGAATTGCGAGTCTTTTGGTGACTCTCAGTTAGTGGTCAATCAACTTCTAGGTAGTTACGAGGTCAAGAAGCCTGAACTACGCCCATATCATGATTACGCTACAAAATTAATGGGGTGTCTCGGTGATGTGACTATTCAACATGTTCCAAGGAAAGAAAATAAGAAGGCTGATGCTTTAGATGCCCTAGCTTCATCGTTAACCCTTCCTGATCAAGCGCAAGTTACTGTCTGCCAAAAATGGGTAGTACCACTACCAAATGAGGCTGAAGGTGAAGAAAATGAACTCAGGCATCTTGTCACTGTTTCTGAAGTTGAGAAAGAAGAATGGCGACAACCCATTATTGACTACTTATGCTATGGGATACTTCCAGAAAATCCGAGGAGAAGGACTGAAATCTGTCTTCGTGCACCTCGCTTCCTTTACTACAAAGATACTCTATACAGAAGGTCATTCTAGGGAGTACTCTTGCGATGCTTAGGGGAAGAAGAAGCACTCCAAGCTTTGCAAGAGGCACATTCTAGGGTATGTTGGTCACACCAGTCTAGATCAAAGCTCCACTTCCATATAAAAAGGATGTGATATTATTGGCCAATGATGGTAAAATATTGCTTGGACTACGCTCGAAGATGCAAGGCTTATCAATTCCATGCGAATTTTATTCATCAACCTCCTGAAGTGTTGCACCCGACTGTTGCATCCTGGCCGTTTGACGCTTGGGGATTGGATGTTGTTGGACCACTGCCAAAGTCCTCTAGTGGGCACCTATACATCTTGGATGCAACTGACTACTTCTCAAAATGGGCTGAAGTTGTTGCTCTTAAGGAGGTAAAGAAGGAAAATGTTGCAAGTTTCATCCAAGTAAACATAATCTATCACTTTGGCATTCCTCGTTAAATAATAACAGATAATGGAAAGCCATTTGATAGGTTTATGAACAAGATTTGTGATCTCTTTGGCTTTAAGCAACATAACTCTTCGATTTACAATGCTGCCGCCAATGGTCTAGGTGAGGCGTTCAACAAAACTCTATGCAACTTGTTAAAGAAAGTCGTCTCCAAATCCAAGCGATATTGGAAATGACCGTATGGAAGCTCTATGGCATATAGGACGATTCACTGCACGCCAACACAAGCGACTCCTTATTCGCTCATTTATGGAGTCGAAGATATCTTTCCACTCGAGAGTCAAATACCTTCATTACGACTGGCTATTCAAGAAGGGATCACTGATGAAGAAAATGCTCGACTTCGATTAGCAGAGTTGGAGGATCTTGATGAGAAGAGGTTGGAATCTCAATAGAGTCTTGAATGTTACCAAGCTCGATTGTCTCGCGCCTTCAATAAAAGAGTTTGCCCGAGATCCTTTCAAGTAGGAGATCAAGTCCTTGACATAAGAAGACCCATTATTGATTCCCATAAACCTGTAGGGAAGTTCACTTTAAAATGGGATGTGCCATATGTCATACAAGAAGCTTACTCAAGTGGGGCTTACAACATGGTTGATGCATATGGAATGAGAATCGGCCCTATCAATGGCAAGTTTTTGAAGAAGTATTATCCTTGAAGTTGCAACTCTCCTTGACGCACGAGCCTAAACTATGTTTCTATACTCCTGGCCCACATGAGTCTAAACTGTGTATGCCCCATAAAAAAAAAGAGGCCCGCTAGGTTGAAAACCTCGAAAGAGACGACCTAGGCAAAAGTTAGGACATAAAAAAAAATCACCCATTCTAAACTACAGTATGACTTGTTCCTCTTCACCGAGGTACGCAGGCAGCTTAGAGTTTCATTTTGAGTTCAGTCGCATAATTTTAAAAGATACATATTCCCCCAATCATTGTCCGAATTAAGTACGATGAAGTGTAATTCATTCAACCAGCACTTGAAAATCGAGCTGAGATACCATTCTTCTGTTAAACTTTGGATCCCATTTGATTTAAAGGGGGAAACTCTCCATGGTAAATTGGTACCTTCAATGGGACGATTTTAGGAGGATACCAAGTATTTACGCTGAAATTCGGGGGTTCACTATGTCTTCATGTTTGCCAAATCTTTAAGGATGTCGGTCTTCAAGTTCTTCAGTCTTCAAGTCAAAATATTTAAGCCTCCAAGTCTTCAAATTGAAGTCCTTAAACTCGCCGGTCTTCAAGTGGAAGTATTTGAGCCATCAAAGTCTTCAGGTTGAAGCGTCTAAGTCCGCCGAATCTTCAAGTCCATCAAATCTTTAAGTTTGTCGATTTCAAGTTGAAGTCTGCAAAGTCTGCCAAATTTTCAAAGTTTTCCAAGTTTTCAAGTCGACATTGTCAAGTCCACAAAGTCTTCGAGTTGAAGATTTATAGTTTTCCAATCTTAAGGTGGACATATGAGTCCCTTTGCACCTTAAGTTATCCTCTTCGTGGGTTTGTCCTTAAAAGGAAACTTTGTAACTTTCCAATCTTAAGGTGCACATATGAGTCCCTTTGCACCTTAAGTTGGCCTCTTCGTAGGTTTTTCCTTAAAATAAAACTTTGTAACTTTCCAATCTTAAGGTGGACATATAAGTCCCTTTACACCTTAAGTTGGCCTCTTCGTGGATTTCTCCTTAAAAGGAAACTATATTTTCCAATATTAAGGTGGACATGTAAGTCTCTTGAGAGTAGTCTCTCTGATAATTGGGTCGTTTTGAGAGTAATCTCCCTGATAGTCGATCCACATTGAGAGTAATCTCTCCTATAGTCGGGGCACATTGAGAGTAAACTCACCAATAGTCGGGGCACATTGAGAGTAATCTCTCCGATAGTCGGATCATTTTGAGAGTAATCTCTCCGATAGTCGAGCCACATTGAGAGTAATCTCTCTGATAGTCGGGTCGTTTTGAGAGTAATCTCTCCGATAGTCGAGCCACATTGAGAGTAATCTCTTCGACAGGTCATTTTGAGAGTAATCTCTCCGATAGTCGAGCCACATTGAGAATAATCTCTCCGATAGTCGGGTCATTTTGAGAGTAATCTCTTCGATAGTCGAGCCACATTGGGAGTAATCTCTCCGATAGTCGGGCCACCTTGAGAGTAATCTCTCCGATATTTGGTCAGGGATGAGTATTCATCCCTTCACACCTAAAATTGCATTCTTCATGCATGGAGGAATCTACTCTCACTTTCTTGACATACAAAAAGAAAAAAAAATAAAAAAAGAAGAAAAGCACAAGAAAATAAGAAGAAATTACCTTCGCATTAATTCTTCCGAGTCCACAAAAATAGAATCAAGTGGCTTGCAAGTACTGCGAGTTGATTCTCCAAATACGAGCACAGTTTTTTTTATAGATTTTGGAGAGGAGGCACTAATAAGCCATGCTCAATGCGGGATATGCAAGAGACCGCCAGTCGGCGATAATTGTTTCGTTTCCTAGGCGGAATAAAATCCTGCTTTGGTTATGACTTTGTTTAAGAAAGGAATGTTCAAATTGCTAATTGAGAGATTTCGTTGGCCGTATGTACTTTAACCAAGGAACACAGTACATTGGGGTTAAAAGGTGTACCAATTATTAAATGATACTTATAACTGGTCAAAGGAATATTTTATGATCATGAGAATTTGTCTTTTCTCTAGTAACTCATTCCATAAAAATAGGCAGATGTGTTGTGAAGTTGTCTACATAATTTGAAAGTGCTCTTCAAAAGAATAAAACATGCCATGCCCATTATTGATTATAAACAACAGTCTTGGAATGACGAAGATTCACATGTTTTTGTAAAAAAAGGGATTCAAAATTCCCAGCGTATTATAGATCCGTACAAATGATTTATATGTGCTATATATGCTATTATTTCAAGATACTTCAAGTCTGGTCTCGAAGATTTGATGACTCCATACCCGACAAGCCTTGAAGTAGGGGGCATTTTTAGGCATATAAATTTTATCGGATTTTAAATCCAATAAAATAACTTGGACTATATTTTAAATTCAAAGTATATTAGTCAAATACATATTATGGGCTAATATAATTGAATTAATTATATAAATCCAATATATAAGGATTAAATAAATAAGTCTTAACCCATTGGGCTAGTCCATTTGATTTGGCTAAAATGATAAGACCACTTCATTAAGCCCATGATTTCATCTTCCTAGAGGCCCAAATTGATGCCCCCGTGTCAAATGATGTGGCACGCCAAGTCAAGCGGAAGAGCCTAGGATGGTGCCACGTGTCAAAATTACAAGGCATGCCAAGTCACATTAAAAGGCCAATGAAATCACGCCACGTGTGCAAGTGGCATATTCTGGCCAATCAAATGCGACCATGTCATACTTTAATTTGATTGGTCGGAAAGAGTTTGTTCTTATAATAACTCTTCCCTCCCACAACTATAAATAGGAGTCTTCATAACTCAGAAAAGACATTAGAAGTTATAACAAGAAGCAAGAGAGAGCTCGTGGATCAAACGCCGTAAATTTCTCTACAAGTTTCAAGCTTCAAGCAATCAAGGTCAAGTTCAAGAAATCAAGTTCAAACTCAATAACGAAGAACAAATCAAGGTCAAGTTCAAGAAATCAAACTCAAGCTCAAGAACAAGATCATCGTTCGTGGCAACAACTCCATATTCAAGATCAAGTTCAAAGGTCCTTGAATTTATTTACTATTGGAAAGAAGAGTCAGAGGATTCATAGAGATTGTATACTCATATTATTTGAAATCAAATACTACGATTGTTGCAATATTTTCGGTCTTGATTTTATTTTTTCAATGCAATTTATTGTCTACAAGCACTTCTAAATTATTTTTTGTATTTATTTTATTGTACTTCCTAATTATTGAATCCCAAATCTCAAGGAAGAAACCCAACTTAGAAAAAGTAGGATAAAGAGGAAGGTCTTAGAAAATGTATTAATTAGCACTCTAAAATATCATGTTTATATAACTGTATAGGATAAATCATGATATGACACGTGGTCGTGAAAAAAAGGGACATGCGAAACCCAAGACGGAGGGATGACCAAAGAACAAAGGCAACTGTTTCGTTTGTCACCCGAAAAAATAACGCTCATAAAGGTGTGATAAATGCACTTCGCCTACTAGAATTTAATAGCAAATATTCCTTGGCATTAAGAGCAATTACCCGTTACAGGGAACTTGGCATTTATGTTCACCGTTACATCTTCATCAATGTTCCTCATAATTGACATTAAAGAAGGGCAAGATCGTAGGACCTCCTTCCCTAAACATATTTATAAATAGTGAGCTCAGTTATCATTGTAAGGGACACGAATTTTCTGGCAAACTTACGCTACATTCTATACAAAGCTTATTAAAATCTTATCTTATTACTTTTTGATTTCGTTGTTGTTGTGCCCGAAAACCCTGTTCCCGGAACTATTGCTTTTGCTATTTCATCCAGTATTTCAAAAGGCATGGACGTAATACCCGAGGCACGGGGCGTAATCCCCATAGGTATTTAATTAATATTTTTTAAAATAATATAATTACAGTAATATTTATAAATAGGTAAAATTGCATAAAAAATGAATAAAAAGGATGACTAACCTGCAATTTGAACTTTGAACTTGTTGCTATGAAGGAGAATGGTGTTTTCTTTGTATTTGTAAAAAAATTGAATATTTGTTGCTTCTGGGAGATATTAGTAGACTAGCGGACAGGATAAAAAAGTTGGGAAAGACAATGATTTAGGGCGTCAATCAATAAAAAAGGTCTTGACTTTTAAATTTAATACATTTCAGTTCCTTTTTAAAACTATTGAGTAATTACCAAGCTGAATTTTGAGAATTTGGTTATTATATAAAGGACTTATTCAACAAATTTCTTTTTAATTTGTAAAAGTCTTTGGGGCTTATGCCTTAAAGGCATGCCCCGAATTGGTGGACGTACGCCTCTTGAGACTTTCGCCCCACACCATCGCCTCAGGGTATTTTTGGTGTGCCTCACCCTAGGGCTCGCCCTGAAAATGCCTTTTGAGACACTATAGTGGAGTTGGTGTCGGCCATGAGAAACATCAAAGAAGCTCGGTTCCTGAGGAGGAGGACGCAGACGGATTGTTGCTACCACACAATGATGCACTGGTAATTTTTTTAAATGTGCTAGGTTTTAAGTTTAAATGTGTTCTAGTGGATCCAGGAAGTTCGGATAATATCATACAATGGAGAGCATTGGAGCAAGCTAAACTCACCGGAAGCATTATTCCGGCCACAAAGCTCCTCTCCGGATTCAACCTCACAAGCGTGACAGCCCGGGGAGAAATTTTATTACTTACGAATGTTGAAAGAGTAATGAAAACAACTATTTTTGAAGTGGTAGAGGGTGATATGGGATACAACATCATTCTAGGAAGGCCTTGGCTGCACGAGATGAAAGTTGTACCATCAACATATCATCAATTGTTGAAGTTTCCAACGTCCGAAGGAATTAAGCAGATAAGCGGTGATCAAACAGCGGCAAGGAAAATGAATGCAATTTCGGTCTCCAGTAGCAAAGTAAAGGAATACGTGGCATAGCAATTAATAGGACCGACACCTACTCCCGAACTAGATGAAGTTAGCCCGGGGCAGAGGCGTCGGAATATTATTAGGTGCCGAGATATCTAAGTTCCAGAAGAGACCGATGCAATGAATCCACAGCGGAAGAGCTGGATCAAGTGGCATTGTTCAAAGAATTCCTAGAAAGGAAATTTCACCTGGGGACAGGACTGCACTCAGAACTCAGGTTCGACTCTATTAAATTCCCTAAATCTAACGCTGATTGTTTTGCATGGTCGCATGAGGATACGATAGACATCCCGACAGAGGTGGCCGTACACAAGTTAAACTTGGATCTCAACATACCTTTGGTAAGACAAAAGAAACGCCCGATTGCTGAAGCCAGGAATAAATTTGTCAAAGAAGAGGTAACCCTCTTACTTAATATAGGCTGGCCAATGTAGTAGTAGTTCCTAAGAAGAACAATAAGTTTCTCATGTGTGTAGATTATAAAGATCTTAACAAGGCGTGCCCGAAGGACTCGTTCCCACTGCCAAGCATCGATCAAATGATTGATGCCACGACCGGGCACGAGATAATGAGTTTCCTTGATGCTTATTCCGAGTACAATAAAATTAATATGAACCTAGAGGATCAGGAAAAGACTTCGTTTATAATGCATTTCGGTATATATTGCTACAATGTGATGCCCTTTGGGTTGAAAAACACCGGAGCCACTTATCAAAGGCTCGTGAACAAAATGTTTGGAAATCATATAGGAAAAAATATGAAAGTTTATATAGACGATTTTGATACCCAATGTTTTGCTATATTATTTGCAAAATGCATATATACTTTCAAAACAATGCATGAGCACCAATTAGTATTTTTCCATAATTTTTTATAATTTTAAAAGGATTTTTATTTAATTTATTCTATTATTTTATTATCCAAATAATTACATATTGCATCACAAATAATTTTATAATAATTTTATTGCTTAATTTTATTATCTATATTTATATTAAGCTTTAATTATTTATGCATAATTATATTTACGTCTTTAAGTTACAATTGCAATAACTTGGCAATAATAGCCCATGTGTGCATAATTACTTGATTTTACACGAAAATGACCTTTTATATTTATAATATTAAGTAATTATTTTAAATCATTTTCATGGATAAATAGCATTTTTATCATTTATTAGCTATTTTATAAATTATTTTATCAAATCAATTGGGTATTCAACATATAGCCTCTTTTAATTTGATTTTCGGACCTTAGCCCAATTTCCACCCCAGCCCAATTACATTAACCCATAACCCATAACCCATAACCCTGATCCATACCCGCCCCAACCCAGGTTCAATCATGGCCGTTGATCTCAAAATATCAACGGTCCACGATTTACCTTCAACTTTTAATTAACCAAACGACCCCAAAACCCTACCCATTCTTCCAAAATGGCCGCCCTTGAAACCCATTCCTCCTCTCTCTCTCACCCTCATCCTAACCCTAGCACGTCGTCACTGAAACCCCTTCGATTCATGATTTTTCTATTCAATTTCAGGCCTTACCCGACCTCCTATCTCTACTGGTGTTATGATTTTCGTATTGCTTGATGGAATCTCAAAGAGATTCGAACCATAATTGGTTCAAATCCCTCATGTTTCTCGATGAATCCGTCGTGTTCATTCCTATGTCTGTGAGTACTAATACCTTCGTGTTTATGGCTTCAAATCACTGGTTCAAACCAGATTTTTCTCACCTATGTTCATTTTTTTACATAACCTAACTATTTCTGGCTAAAACTATTCAGATCTCTTTGATTTGAAGCGGTTTGAGTTTGTTTTTTACCTTTCCTTTGAGATTCTGCTGTTTTTTTCCTATCATTGTTAACCAATTTTTGTTTTTTCCTAAAATCTAGGGTTCTAATTTTTTTTAAGGGTCTCTGCAAAAATGTTTTAAAACATCTAAGTGTTAACTCCGATTTTCTTCCTTTACTTTTTCGATCGATTTTCATCTCTGTGTCTTTATGTCCTAAGGTTTCTAATTATTCTACTGCTTGCTATAATGTTTTCCCGTTTACTTTGGCAGTCAATTAAACTGATTTACTTTCTTAATTAGGGTTTGAAATTGTACTTCTTTTTAAAACTGATATCTCTCCGAAAGATTTTTTCCTATTCTTTCCTTATATGTGTCACGACCCGATTTACCCTCCGAAAGGCGTCGTGACGGCACCTAGTCTCAACGACTAGGTAAGACTAAATTTGCAGATAAAACTTAACTAAGTACGATAAAAGTAAAGATAGAAAAATAAAAGTCTAGATAAGCATAACATCGACGCTCGGCATGTACAATATATATCCCAAGACCCGGATTGTCACAACACAGTCACAAGCTTCTATACTATTATAGCTCTATACAAATCCGAAAAAGAAATACATAGTAAGAGTCTCTATAAGATGGAATGGAAGGTGACTCGGAGGATTCTGCGGACGCGACAGAAATACCTTACGGTCTCCTCGATGAAGCTGCAAACACCACTAGCCACGCGACTGAGAACTCGAACCTGGATCTGCACGTAAAAACATGTGCAGGAAAGGGCATGAGTACACCACATCTGGTATCCAGTAAGTGCCAAGCCTCACCCAGTCAAGTGGCGACGAGATCAGGTTAAGGATCTATTGGATTTATAAATAAAACAATTTAAATAGTACGGAAGAGAAATAAGTTCTAAAGTAGACAATTAAAAGAATAATCTGAAATAAAACAATAAAATGGAGCCCTCAGTTCGACACAACGTATCAAAAGTGGAATCTCCCTGGATACCGTCCCGTAGTCCCAAATATAAGTATGCAGTAC
>ML388567.1:0-18141 GCA_005239525.1 Nicotiana knightiana
TTGAACAAAAAGAGATTAATCAACCAAAATATATTAATATCACAATAAATTCATCCCCAACGAATTCTACCAAAACCTTAGACTAAAGAATTTAGCAAATCATGTTTATAAGAATCAAAACTAAAATAAATTGCATAATTGAAATATAAAGTAATGAATACAAGATGTAGAAATCAATGTTTTGGCACTTCAATGGTTTTCTCTCCTTGAATCCTTCGAATGCCTTCCGAATCTCTTTAAGTTGTGTTTTAGGAGTCTATTTATATGTTTAGGGCGAACCCTAAACGTGTGGGAAACTTCTATTTCAACCGGGAAACACTTAAACTCGTCAAAACTCGGAATTGGCTGAACCTGGGACCCCGGGCGTTTGGAGCCTGGCGCCTGGCTAACGCCAGGGTAGGGCTGGCGTTTCAACCCTAACACTTGGCTAACGCCAGGGTAGGGCTGGCGTTTTAGCCTTAAAGCCTGGCTAACGCCAGGTAGGGTCAGGCTTTTGGGCTCTGGCGCCCGGCCATCACCCGGGTGTTTCCTCTTCGACCCTTAAGCATATTTTCGACGTATTTGCATCCCTTTAGCTCCATTTCCATCTCCAATTCACCTACACATGAAATAAGTTCCATTAAGCACATAAAAAGTGTATTTTTATCATTAACGCACATCAAATGTAAGGTATATTACATGTTAAACTATGCATTCTAGCCTCGCATCATTCCCCCAGTTACAAAGACAAAACTTCAGCTCTAGAGCTGAAGTTTTTGTCTTTGTAACTGGGGAACTTCAGCCCCATATGCTGAAATTTTTGTCTTTATAACTTGGGAACTTCAGCTCTAGAGCTGAAGTTATGTCTTTGTAATTGGGGAACTTCAGCCCCGTATGCTGAAGTTTTGTCTTTATAACTAGCGAACTTCAGCTCAGCGAGGGAAAGAGAGCTGAAGTTATTTAAAAAGTGGGTACAAGTTAAAAGTTTTTAAAAAAACGGGTATAGGTTAAATAGGGGCGACCAAATAGGGTGCCCCGCGTAATTTTTACAAGATCGTCGAGGTAAATCATAACATACTAACATTTCGAGAAAGCGAAATTTGTATATTTATTTTTATCGGGTATCTATATCAATCTAATAAATACATGACACGTATCTTTACAAATATAATTATCACTAATTATACTCCCTCCGTCTCATATTAACAATCGTGGTTACTTAAAATAATTGTCTCAAATTATTTTGCCATTTTAGAAGTTCAATACAAAACTATTTATTTTTTTCTTTTTTACCTTTAGTAATAATTGTTCATTGCCAATGAAGATAACACATAAATAGAATAAATATTCAATGAAGAGAGATTATATCTTATGACATAAATAAGGATAAAATAGTTCAATCTCTTTCCTAATTAATATTTGTTAAGAGCGTGTAAAAGAGAAACCCGACACATAATATGAGACGGAGGGAGTAATTAATTAATGTTCATTCTCACATTTATTATTCATCACTTAACCATAATAAATCTATATCTATATTATATTAAAATAATGAATGCTCTTAGCAAAATGTTGTTCGGCATTTTTTCCCTTTTAAAATAGAGTTTACAGTGTACAAAATAGTCATTTATTTATTTACCTAATATTTAAAATTAAACATCTAATTATTTTCCCACTATTTAGGTTTTCGAAAACATCTAAATTTGGTGTATTAAATTCTTCTTTATTTAACATATTTGTATTTCTTGCTGGAGATTTTATCGAACACGACATGTAGTGCAAAATATTGCTTCTTCCCATGTTTTTATTTATTTGCTTTTTTTTTTTGTTAATTAAAAGAGTTATTTTAGACTAGGCTAGATTAGGAATAATTTTATTAGTTAACGATTTAATACAATTATGAACAATAATAAGCATGTGAAATTCCTTTTTTTTCAGTTTGCTTTTCTTCTGTAAGTTTGTGTGTTAATTAGTTTTCATTTACTTTTCCTCTTTAATTGTAGTTGATTCTTTGGAGGGATTAACATAAACGTATTATTGTTATGATCGATATTGGACAAAGATTTGAATTTTTGTTCTATTGTATTGGATATTGAAGCAACATAGTTTTTATACACCTTATGAGAAAAAAGAAAAGGAGTACGTAGTTGATTGTTTGTGAATATGACTTCTTACTTTTTTTTTTTTTTTTTTTTTTTTTTTTTTTTTCTGAAATTTGAAGAAATTATATTTGTTCATTGTCCTATATTTTTGTAATTACGTCATGATGCTTATTAATTTTGTAATAAGAAATATATAACCCCTTTGTAATGGAATTAGCATGAAAGATATCAGTTATATCCTTGTCAATACGATTTAGTCACAAAATTAATTAGAATTTAATGAAATTAGCATAAAAGATCTATATTTGAATTTGACGGAATATATATGTGAAAGATAAATGTAATGTGTTTGTTCTATTATAAATTCACAAACTCAACACGAAACTTTAATTTAAATAAAATGTATTCTTTAAAAGTAGATATCACATTATTATATACAAATTTTATTTAATTATTTTCTTAATATTTAGAACCTTGAAATCAAAGAAATATTTTCTTATCAAATCATTTTTCTTACTGAACTCTGTCGGAATATATGTTTAATATTTAAGACTTTGAAAATCAATTAAGAGCGTAACATAATTACAATATTTTCTTTTAAAATCAAACTGATTTACTTTTAAAAAAGTTTCAATTAAAATGAAAACTGATTATAGGCATTTTCACTCTCCATCAACTATAAGAAATTCTATTTGCAAAATGATTTCTAATACGTTGGAATTCAATTCCACGTGGATGAACTTTTGAGAACCAAAAATTTTCTACGTTGAAACAAGTGTTATGAATATAAGAGCAAGCACATTATTAGATTCAATAAAATGATAGTGACGTCCATTTAGCTACAAACAAACAAATACCAAAATTCAAGTTATATTTTTTTTGTTTAATTAAGGATAAGTAAAAGTTAAATGCAATGAAAACAATAGTTTGTATTGGTTAATCTGAGGAAAAGTTGGACAAAATTGTGGGCTTTCACCTTAATAAAACTATGGTCTGTTTTACTCGTTACTTTATTAAATCATGGAAATAAGGGTTGTTTATGTTGTGGTATCGGAACAAATTAATAGTGAAAATAGCACGAGCTACCTAATTTTCAGACTAATAATTAAAAAATAGTCAGCATTTATAAAGTTATTGAAAAATAGTCGTTATTTTGCTGGAAACACAAAAAGTTCCAGCATAATATGTTGGATTATGGAGCTGGTTCGTATAAACTTCCAGCATATTATGTTGGGAACTCTAGTGCACTATGCTAGATTATGGCATACAAACTTCTAGCATATTGTGTTGGAATCCTAACACATTATAACTACAATCTCATATGTAAAAAATTCGAACTCCAGCATATTATGCTATAATTTTTCGAATTTTAAACGTACTTTTTTATGCAGATTTTACTTTTATATGAAAAATGGCTAATTTTAATTACTTTAAAACTTGTGACTATTTTTTCAATTATCAATTATAAATCTGGCTATTATCCCTTCCCCCCCAACCCCAAATTAGTACCAACACAAATTTTTGTATAATAAGGTGTTCGGTTAGCTGTAGTTTTTTTTATTCTTAAAAATAACTAATATAATGTCTTCTTGACGATATCAAATAATACTAGATGTATTAAATTGTATAGGAATCAATATTTTTTTTTTGTGTACTGATCACGCTCAATTATATCTAATAGAAGACTAAGCGGGCGTTATAAATATAATTTGGGTATTTTGCCCAGAGTCGAATCTCACATGGAATTAACGTATCAAATGTCTTATTTAGATTACTAGATTCTCAATAGCCAACTTTCTCAAATGTTGTGCATATCACTTTGTGTTGTTTCTATTACTATAGCTGAACAAAAATAATAAACTTAAGATTAACTAACAATAAAATGTAAACAATTGGATTAAAGGTCTAAGGTTATGGTTTCCCCCGTTGGTGAACTTCCTTCTTGTATACTTCTTATAGCTTTGATTTAGTTGTCTCTATCAATCATGAACACTCCAACTACCATAAATCTCTCTAAGTAATTATGACAATTTACTAGACGCACCCTCTCAAGTTACGCTAGCTAGATTGCACTACAGTTCACTTTAGATTGCACCCGAGGTATCGTTATCTCTAATCCAACCTCTAAACCCTCGGGATAACTTTCGCCTATACTCCGGGAGTGGTGTTGTTCAAACAACTATCTAAATATACACTCTCTCAAGTAGATACATAATAAATAGGCATAGCTAATTGAGGGCCCTTCAATCAACTACAACAAGAACGTAGTTATACAAATAGAGATTAACAACCAACCAAAACTATATTAATATCACAATAAAGGCATCCCCAACGAGTTCCACTAAAACCTTAGATTAGAAAAGTTAGCTACTCATAATAATGATAAAAACTACAAAAGAATTCATAAGCGAAGGTAAAAATCACAAGAGAAAGAGATATGGATTGATGCCCAATTGCCCTTCTTGCCTCTTTAGGTCAAATTTGTGTCCAAAATATGTCCCCTATCTCAAAAATAACGTTCTTTCATGTATATATACTAAGTAGGGTCGGGCCCAAATAATTATACCTTCTCCTACGCGAAAAAAGACAAGTTTCCAGGCCGCCACTAGGGCGGCCGCGCTAATCTCGCGTTAGAGGTCGCGATAGTGGAGTTTTATTCTGCCTCAGTCCGCGTCAGGTCCGCAGTCGCAGTTTCGATCGCGTTCTTTACCCTGTTCCGTTTGGAATTTGGAAAAATGTAAAATATGAAAGTTGTAACCCTTTGAGTTATCTTTCCAACCATATATTATATAACCCAAATGGAGTTCGGAGAAAAAAGTTATGTTCATTTTACTAGACAGTGCATAATATGCCTCCTCGAGTCTTCGTTTGTTCTCAACTATCAAATTTGACCCCCGAACACGATCTCAGCTTGATTCCTTGAGCTTTTACTCAGACGTCAAAGCTCCAAATCACTTAAATTCATTTCATAATATCTATATAGCTCGGAATCACTCCTACAAGGCATAAAACACACCGTTAGTGCAAAACACTAGTGATTAAAGCTCAGATTCAATTAAAGTGCAGTAAACTATAATGTAATAAGCAACTAAAATACTAATTCTTAGCCTATCATCATGTACCAAATTAGAACGTGAATATTAGCAATAACTACTTAATAAAAAGTATTGTTAAAGTAAGTAATTCATATATAACAATCCCACCAACAAATTTTTTTATAATTACTATACGAACAATCTCTTTATTATTTTCCACCACATAAACTATCCTTCAATTATAATCTCTGCTTAACTAGTAAGTGAATCAGAGGCTTAAGCACACTAGGAGTGTCATTTATCAGCAAAGGTTGCATGATTACTTTAAAAAAATGTCATACATGTATTAAACCAAATTAATTTATCATGATTAAGTAACAAATTAAATTAAAAATATATACGAAGTAATTAATATAGTTCGCCTTTTCTAGGGTAATCTTTTTATTTACTGTACTATAACAACTTTGGTTTAAGCTCAATTTTTGTATTCAATTTAACACTGAATTATGACTCTACATGTGGCTAGGTTCAAAGTTGGTCAAAACTAGTACATTAACTTATACTCCTCCTTCCCGTCCAAAATAAATAATTTTTTGATTATTTTTAAATATATTAAGAAATTTATTTTTTAACATTAATGAGCAATGAAATTGACCATATTAATCTTTACTATCTCTTCACATAAATACCAATATTATTTATTCCAAGGGCAATATAAGAAAAAATTAATTAATTATTCTTAAAATTTAGAAAAATCACTTATTTTGAATCACAAAAAAATTAAAAAATCACTTAACGAAGGAACTACATTCTTAATTAAGTTATACTAACAAAACCTTCAAACCTAAACATCATTTTCAATTTAATTAAAGATGCCGACCTCGTAAATTTCAAAATTTTATTCAACATTAGATAAGGTTCAAATGTAATCCAAAAGACCCATCTCTGAGTCACCCCCCCCCCCCCCCCCCCCCCCCAAAAAAAACCCGAATCACCATCAAGATTTTTTCTTGCTTATGAATTTCTGCTCCTTTTTTGCCCCTTTTATTTCAGATTTGTATATATTATGCACCAACCTTAATATCAGGGGCTATGTACATTCTTTAGAATACTCAAAGATCCAAAACAGAAAGAAAGAGTGGATCTTTTTGCAGAATTATTATAGTTTTAGTCAATATACATAATACACACACACACATACACTATATATACATACACACAGAGAGAAAAAGAAAGACAATTGAAAAAAAGCTGATTTTGAGTGATAGGAACAGTCCATAAAGTAGCATCAGTGTACTTAATTTTAGGCCACAAGATTTGGAGAAGGCAATCAAAAACTCTTATTGGAGTTTTGAAAGTGATTTGATAGATAATTTGCAAGTTGGAAGCTGAGCTTGTGGATTCAATATTTCCCTTTTGTAAGTTTATTATATGTAGAAAAAGATTTAAACTTTTGTCTGTATTAATTTTTTTTTTTAATACTATTTTATTTCTGGGGTATGGAAGTGAATTGGGTGTGTTATTTGGCAGCTTCTGTGATTAATATTTATTCTTGATAGCCTGCTTTTTGTTGGCGTATTTTTATCAATCTTTGAGAAACCAAAGAGTGGTACTTTAATTCAAATCTGCTGCTTGTTTTTTAGAGTGAAGAGCTGAAAGGTAGAAAAAAGATTTAATTTTTATCACCAATTAGAGTTCTAAGCATTGGAGCTACAGGTGGGGTGGTGTTTGATTTTGATTATTTTGTGTTTTCTCCTCTCTTTTTTTTAAAAAAAGAAAGAAAACAAGATTAATGATAAATTTGTGGACAACGTTGTTTTGATAAAGCCAATTTGTGTGGGTGTACAAGGTCATATAAAGATTTCATTTTTATGAATCTTTATTATGTTTCTTGTGTAGAGATCTGCTCCATCTTTGGTTTTCTAGCCTTTTTAGCATAAATGACCTTTAAATCCTTTTTGTTGGGTAGTCTTTTTTTTCTCCATCAACCCTTTTGTAAGGTAGTTTAGTTTTCTTTTTATAGCCTTTTAGTTATTGATTCTGTCTTTTCTCTTCCTTATATCAAGGTATTCTGTTCCTGAAATTCAGGTTTCTTTTGTACCTGGTATACCTTCATGTCCATTTATGCTTTCGGTTATGATTCCTGTTTTGTTTTCTGTACAAATTATATTATTTGATTAGCTGATTAGAAATGAATGACTTTCTGTTGGCAGCCAGATTTAGATACTCCTGAGGCACCGTGTTGAGTAGGGATTTGAATTGAAACGGCGTTCCTTGGCCTAAGGGGGTGCCGGGTTTATGGTTCTGTTATGTTCTTAAATCAGACGATGGTGAAGGATTTTATATAGTGAGGGATAAACTCCTGAAATATGGAGAATTCGGGTGAATTTCTAAGCAATGGAAAACCAGCTGATTCTGGTCTCCAAATTATAAGGCACCCTTCTTACCAATCTTGTGGTAAACCATCGTTATCTTGGTTTGATATTAGAGTTTTCTACATCAGAATCAGCAATTTTGTGGTCGATGATTCAACCCCAGAAAGTCTTACTCTTAACCATGTCCCATTAAGCCCTGATACACTACTTGAAGTAAACGGTAAAAGATGTTCCATGTATTCGGAAGGAGTTTCTTGTCTTCTTCGAAGGGATCGGGTTGATCGGAAAGCTGAAGAAGCGACATTTGTGAGCACAGATAGCATAAGATTGACAGGGAATGTGAACTTTGAGGTTTTCCATAAAGATGATCTTGTTCTCTCTGGGGTTTTAGAAATGGCCGATGTTAATGGTTTTATTAGGGAGTCTAAAGAGACTGTTAGGAGATGGAGCATGAATTGTGAATCAGTTATGAGCGCTGGCACTGGCTTTCTCAAGGGAAAACACACTGTGGGTTCTGAAGCATTCTGGCCGACAATTGAAGTATATGTTGCAGGTTGCTTTTCTGGGACACCTATCATCTTAACTAAGACTTTGCAGTTAATTAACAGGAAGAAGAACCATCGAAAGTGTATGTTAGACTCCATTCCGGAGCATGAAACAGCTGAACAGCAGAAAGAAGTCCCACCTGGACATGATCTGCAGGTATTGTTTGTACTTCAAACCTTGTTTTTTATTTTTATTAACTAATATATCGTCTAGTTGGTATTCTGGAGTTGTATGTAGTGTTCATTGTAATCGAAATGTTAACCATGCAATATTGGTGATAAGGCATATGCAAATAGCCAAACTCTTTACATAGTTAACCAACAGGTGTAGTGAGTTGATCAACACCGTTGCCTTCAGTGTATTTGGTGTCTTTCTTACATTTATTTTGACAGACTTAAAAATGCATTGTGACCCTTCTTCCACTTCCATCTCCTCTTTGATTCAAACTGAATTTGAGGTTATTTTCGTGGTCAAAAGAAGCTGGAAAGGTTGAAATACGTAAAAGAGACTACACAGTACGCAATTTCACATGTGTGGATTGTCTTTGAAAAATTCTTGTACATTTGAGCCCTAAAATGTTTATATCTCTTTCCCCGGTTGGTGATCCACCAAGAAGGGTGATTCGCCAAGAAGTAATGCCTTCACTAGCTGTATTGGATGGTTCTTTCCTATTGCAAATGTACCCAAGTGTGGAGCTAGAGACCAAGGTGTGGGTCCGGCCAAACCTAGTAACTTTGGTCCAAACTCTGGATTTGTCTTTAGAACTTCATTTAATAAGTCTAAATTATTAATTTAGAATCCAATAACTTAAAAGAGCTAGACTCCTGAACTAATAAGCTTCAAATCCTGGCTCTTCCTCCGCCTCTGCATGTACCTTCAGATGTGTTTCTACCTCCTTAAATTTCTTTGACCAAATGTAAATACTTTAATGGTATTTCAATTTTGTGCTACAACATTCATGCTATAGTTTATTGACGGAGTGGGAACTAATGCGATAACCATGACCCTGACAACTCCTTGTGGTTACCCTACCATTGCATCTAGCTTCATAATGTTTCATATCTTGAAACATGTTTATTTGTCACAACCTGTAAAAGGCTCGTATCTTTTAGGAGGAGTACCTGACACTGGAAACAGAATCTTATCCTAAACATGTCAGAGGGTATGGGCAGACTCATACTTTTAAGTTAATTGTTTAATATTCAATTCTCATTCTTTCATGTTGCATTGTCCCTATCCTTTTAGATTTGATGTTAACAAAAATGTGGTTGCATTTCATCTTGAGTTTCATATTATTAAGTTTTTTCTGTATCATTTCAATTGGAAAATATTCTCAAGGCAGCAGCAGTTCGATTTAGCAATTCTTAATATTCATTTTAAAAGGTGAAAGGTTAGGTAGCCGAGCGTTGTCCTTGTTTGTAACCGTAGCTGTTGTACATTACTTAGTGTCAGTCGTGTATTTTCATATTCCTAGACTTTTGTTATTACTTGTTGCTTTCGTTTCGGTTTTCTGATTGCATTATTTAGTGTTAGTTTTGTATTTTCGCTTTGGTATTCTGATTGCATTACTTAATGTTAGTTTTGTATATTCGCTTTGGTTTTCTTATTGGTTTGCTTGTTGTTGGCCCTTCCTTTTATCTATCCTGAGCCGGGGGTTTACGTGAAATCTCTCTGCCTAAAGGTAGGGGTAAGGTTTGTGTACATACTACCCTCCCCAGACCTCACTTGTGGGAAAGGAAGGGGTAAGGTCTGTATACATACTACCCTTCCCAGACCCCACTTGTGAGATTACACTGTGTTTGTTGTTGTAGTATTCATTTCGAACCACAAATTATGTTTCATAGATGCAATTAATTAGATGAGTCCCGCACCTTCTCGGACATGTCACGCGTGATTACCTGATGATGGAAACTGAGCGATTTCTGAAGTTCAGTTTGTGTTAACAGGTTACAGAGTACAGAAACTATAAATCAGAAAGCGAAGAAGACTACAACATGTACTGGAGACAAACAGAACTTATGGATGGCGAAGACGGGGAACTATCCTGGTTCAATGCTGGCGTCCGAGTTGGTGTTGGGATTGGTCTTGGCATTTGTGTAGGAGTCGGAGTAGGAGTTGGTTTATTAGTCCGTACTACTCGAAACTTAAGAAGGCGCCTTATGTAATTACACAGCATAATCCAAAGGCTAACAACAGAAAGATACTTGTTTTAAGAGTATATTCGACTTGTTAAACAAGCTTAGTATGTTTTCTGCTTCCCTTCCCCTAGCTTCTGTTTTTACCTCTCAAGTTTGCTCTCTTTTGAGTTTTGTAGCTGAGGAGTGCAACAGGTTGCTAAAGCTGTATGCACGTGTTTAGCTGATGTTACATCTTGTTTTGTTTGTGTAAATGTTTATTTTTTGAAAAGGTTTTGTATTTGAGATACTTATGTCCTGGAATTAGTGCCTATTCATTGATGAAAAAGCAGAATCAAATTGTCTTTTTATGATCTATAAGTCACGAATTCGAGCCATGAAATTAGTCACTATCAGGGTATGCTGTCTACATCACAACCCCTTGGGTACAGTCCTTCCCCGGACCCTACATGAACGCGTGATGGTTTGTGTTTCGAGCTGTTGTTCTTTTTTTTTTTAATTGATGAAAATGCATTCTACATTTTGTTCCAACAAATTTAATCCTCTGGAAAAAAACAGCAAAAAATAAATAAATATGTAAGCAGCTGCTGTTAAAGCGTATTAAAAATGTCTGTCCGGCTTAAGTCAAATAAAAAATACATTATTATAGATGGGATATTGAGCTCGGGACAACAGTTTCATTTTTCCACTTGTGCTACAAGGTAATAAATAAACTTATATGGCACGAAACAGATAAGTGTTTATTTCAATTAGTTTGTAATTGAGACGTAACTAAATTAATATGTACTAGTTGAAGTTGATTACGCCTCCTGTTCCATTTTGTTGTCAAATTTGCTAAAACTAATTATTTCCAGATACTTGTCATTTTAGAAAATCAAGAAAGACCTAATCTGTTTCTCTGCAAATAAGTAATTAACTTACTAATAGAAAATAGATTAATGTGGTCAAAGATTAAAGAATTAGTAAGTGTGGATTAATCAAATTTAATATTTTCTCGAAGGACATGTAAAATTTTATCCTGACAACTAAATGGGAACGAGAACAAACCTTACCCTTATCCTGTGAAGGTAGAGAAAGCTGTTTCCGATGGATCCCTGGCTCAAATAAAAAAATAAAAGAAAAAAGGAACTAAGTTTCAGCCTGCACCATAAAAAGGCAGACCTTTTATTTTAGATTTTCAGCAGACAACTAATTGACTGAATGTAGTATTTTACGGTTGGCTCTCTCGAGGCTGTTGATATTAATCATGAAAATGGAAAAGCAAAATAGGAAAGATTAAGTAAAAGGTGAAAGAGGGGAAGATGAAGCCTTAAAGCTTGCAGCTCTGACTCTAAATAGATCATAATACAACCTATAAATAAGGTACCAAGGTTTTCAGCTGCCATGAGTTAAATTTACAAAATAACCTCAGGAAGTCTTCTAGTCTCTGATTAATATGCTTGGGGGGTTGGGGGGGGGACACAAGATCTTACATTCCTCATTATTTATTTAAACTCAGTTAGGCAATATAAGACTGAACTGGTCAGTGGATGAAGCATCTAAGCTATGGCTGGAGGGGCAATAGATTCAGGCTCTGGAGCAACCTCTGCCGCAGAGTAACCATTAGCACCAGAGTGGTGTTTGTCAAAACCCCAAAATTTGGCAGCTTTCACATCATCTTGAGCCATTTGCCTTGAAAACTCCTCGTGATCATAATTCAAAGTCGCTGATCCTCCAAACTCAGTAGGAAGATTATCCATATCGAAGAATGACTTCATCAGTTCCACGCTATCCTTGTTCTTTGGATAGACAAATTTGACCTTCTGAAATGTTTTGGGATCCATAAAGTATTTGACAATCTGGAAAGTAAGAAAATGGCGTTAATCAATGGGAAGGATAAAAATAAGGGGGTGGCTGATGCTTGAACAATATAAATGAGCTCAACAGGTTGGAACAGGAGCTGTAATTTATGAATTGCAACTAAATTGAATAAATAGTACGAGAGGGGATAATTTTTAAGGACATGGTAAAGAAAGCAAATTCAAGTACATGATATTGCTACGCCAGATAGCACATATACCCTGTCAAAGGTTCCAAAGTTTACAGATCCTCTCTAGAGACAGTTTTACCAAAGGCATTAATCAGCCACATCTACTTCTGAAAGGAAGTACTAATCTTTTTGTTGTACTCAACCAATGTTGTACGGTAGGAAACGTTTGTCCAAAGAAAAAGATCTTAAAATGATGGTGTAAATTGGTAATTTGGTACCTTTAATAAGTTCTCTTGTCTTTGAAATAGTTAACACTACAATCAGCTAGGTTTGATCCACAAGCAGGAACAAAAGATAAAAGGGATCTAGAGTATACCTTCCAAAATGCTTCAAAAATTCGCGGTGGGTTATACAGAAATGCTACAGCGAGTCTCTCAGGGTAGTGGTTTTGCAAAATATTGATCGTCTCGCGAGCAGATTTTACAGGAACATTATTGGTTATAGACCATCCCGTGAAGTCAATTAACCAGGCCATCTGTTCTTGACCTTCTGGCAGATTAAGAATGGCATTCTCTATCAGATATACCAAATGCTTCATCTGGTTGTCTAGTGCTGACGTGTTCTGCATATTTGAGAAACAGTTTCTAAAATTTCACTAAATGGAGAAGAAATTAAAAATAACAAAGAGAAAGATTTTGAAGACATCAACTTGCTTTTACATTACCTGCATTCCTGGTCGCAAGATAAGGACTGTCCTGCCGTAGCGGTCATGAAAATTTGCTTTATACACCTTCCCAGTCTCACCTTCTGTTGCTACTTCATGCTAACAATGCAACACCATTCATGGTCAGCCGAAGCAATTGTGAACTGATATAATACTTAAAGGAAATCTTATCTGCAGACGTCTGAATATGAAATTTGTGGAGCATTGGATGGTAAATCTACTAATCATCTACTTCCAACAAGACATATTGTTAAGGAAAAGGAATTGTTCGTCAATAGAAACAAATATACAACAATTACACTAACCTAAGTATTTCACACATTAAAGTAAGTCAAGTGGTCAATGCAGTTACATCATTTCCTTTAAAATAATCACAGAACGCTACCAGAGAATCCTACGTTCTTTTTTTCCCATCATTCAAACTAGTCATGGTTATTATTGTGATTTCGGCGGATCCCAGTGTTGGGGCATGGGAGTAACAACCTGGAGATCCTATGTTCATTTTCCAGCTACAACACTAGGTGTGAGCCCATCTGCTCTCGCCTTGATGAGCATTATTACTTTGGTAATCTATGTTTGTGGACTGGACAGGTTACCCGGTGGATTAGTCGAGGTGAGAGCCCACACCACTGATATAAAAATAATTAATGTGATTTCCGACTAGATTTTTGACGCTAGCTCTGATAAAAAGGACGTGTTATTTAACAATAAAAGATAACCACTAGTGCAAATATATTGTTCCCTTACCCAGCGGATTTCTTCTGGTTTAAAAGATGACCTCCATTTAAGTGTGTCCTCCAACATCTTCCTCGATTTATCTACATTCCAGTTCCGTGCTTCCAAATACCTCCTTAAACATGCATCAGTGCAGTACTGTGAGCTGCGCCCTGATAGTGGCCCCAGGGAAGCCCTAAGCTCCTTAACCTATAAGAAGAGCCAGTATTTCTAAGAGCTCATAATAGGATTTTGATTGGAAAAAGGCAACAGAAACCAATGTTTAAAAAATTTAAAGTATATTCAGCATCCTTGCTATGCGGTATCAAGAGGACTCTAGCACACTTTATGAAACTTTTCCAGGATAAGTATCAATTTGCAATGACTATGCACCCACAGAACATCAACAACTCTTCTAAAGTACGAAACTGTTCAAAATTGGTATAAAGACAACAATAGAAAAGAAGTCCTTAAAATGCACACAAAGATCCAGAAACAACTATAATCTAACTCAAAGCAGTAACAGAAACAATGTCAGAATGGAGGCTATTAACATACACATCTAAACAATAGGACTATTGTTACCTTGTGCTGCTTCTCCTCACCCTCCTGTTCAATATTAGAATGATTCTTGCGACGAAACATGGTCAATGCTGCTATAATTGGTCTCTTAACTGAGCTTTACCTGATAAAAGGATCCATATGAACAAGTGAGTAACTTTCAAATAATTAAAAACTTTGCTAACACTAAAATTACCCATGTAGCAATGCAGACATTTTCTCACTGATGAAATGCTCAGACAAATAGACGAGGGGAACAGCCTTCATGTAGCAACAAAAAAAAACAGATGCACAGCAACAGACCTTTTATGGAAAAAAAAAGCATCAGATTTGCAGTGACACTTCCTTTAAACTTTTTTTATTTATTATTATTTGGATTAGTACACTGCTCCTAAAAGAGTAGCCATAAGCAAAAGGCAACTGAATTATTTCCTAATCCCAGGTAAGATTTTCGCAATTGCAAAACAATTTATTATAACATCAGAAGAAAGACAATGTCATAGTCTAATAAAGAAGCACATACCAATCTGCTGCACCTTTCAACATTTGTATGCTTAACAAAGTGAATGATGGAATTGGGAGGAAGGGCATTTGTCCTAAGAGTACATTTCTAAAGGCAACTGAGTTACGTCTGAAAACCCCTATCAGGTATTCTGTCACTAAGCAGGTACCATTTTATCATGTTTTTCCTTAAGAATGCGACAAGCCTTGAATATAAGAATGCTTAAGATTTCTATTAATTCACAAAGTAGAATTGAAGTACCAAGGTAACTAGGCAAAAAAGAGACTGGCCATGCCTTCTACACCAACTAAAGCAGGCTTAAAATAGGGTCTTAAATTCCATAATTCAAGCCTATGCTGTTTTTCACATTACCTTCACTTGCTTCGAAACACAAAAGGAACTTGAAACTCTTTATGATTAACAAGAGCTGTCAAAAACTTCTTTGACTTTATCTTGGTAATCAAGCATTCAACTTACTCTTTGAATAAGCTGAAAATCGTTGCAAAATTGGTGGTTATGTTTTCTTAGCTTGCAAGTACAAAATCATCCTTTTGATTATCAGGCTTTTTAGCACAAAATCATCATTATTCACTGATTGAAACAAAAATTACAGAACCAACAAAAGGTCAAATTCAGGAAAAAGTATTAAGTTAGATAGTAGAGCACCGAAAACTAGGGGTGTACATAAGTCGGGTTGGTTCAGATTTTCTAATTACCAAATCAAACCAATTGTATCGGATTATTAAATCTAAAGACCAAACTAAATCAATAAAAGTCGGGTTTTTTAATCTCGGTTTTTTTCGGATTTTTTTCATAAAGTCTTCATAGCACAAAACATAAAATTTGTGCTCCAAATATTTCTTTAATCCTAATAAGACAAAACTATATAAGGTGTTTTTCAATAAAATAACATAAATATGAGATGAGTCATGGCATTGTACTAAATATTCAATAATAAAGATAATAAATCGCATAAAATATATATTATTAATAAGCCATAATGAAAACAAACATAATTTAAAATTACTAATAAGTTGCTAAAATATGTACGACTAATAAGTACGATTATTTACATGACTAAACACTAAAAAAAAAATAAGTTATGTATTTTATCTAAACCATGGATAAACTAAAAAAATAGATATCCAACACTATTTTCATCCACGGTACAATTGAATGAATGTCTTTTATTAGCACTAGTATTGGTTTGATTTTGGTTTAGGATTTATTTGAGTTACTAACATTTATGGACTATAAAACTTATTGGAGCATCCAACAATTATAAGTCCAAACTTGAAATAATATGTTAAGAGATAAAACTATGAAAAAACTTAATAAATATTTATAAACTACACTACAATAAATATTTTTTATCTATTAAATATATTTAAAACTTTTATACATATAATGTCGGTTAGTTTGGTTTTGGTTTGACTTTTTTAGTTAAAACCAAACCAAGCCAAAAATATGATCGTTTTTTTTTCCAACACCAAACCAAATCAAACCAAATCATAGTCGGATTTTTTTTCTCGGTTTGACTCGAATTATCGGGTTGATGCGGTTAGTGGCGGAGACAGGATTTCAGCTAAGGATTTCAGCTAAGGAGGTCCAAAAAAGAAAAAAGTCAAAAAAATTGTAAGCCCTGGGAATTGACAAACCATACCTTATAAAAATTTTGAACCCCCTTGATCACTAAGTTATACTTTTGGGCAATGCCAAAGTGTTCAAAACATAATATATAGAGATGAAAAACATATTTTGCCTTATATATATATAATGTAATTTTGCGGCGAACTTCCGCCTGCGGTTTATCGGTTTCATTTGTACACCTCTGCCGAAAACCATCAAACACATACTCTTAGCAGAGCTAGTCTGTAGCTGTCTCACTAATTATCTACCTACAACAGAGGTGATTCATGAAAATGAACACTCTTTTCCTCATTCGTTACGTCAATTAGAGGTCACAAGATTAGAAATGTTGAGATTTTTTTTTTAAAATTTTGCCTATTCCGCAATAACTTTAATTGTAAAACTAACACACTCTTGTACATCGTAATCAGCAATCAATCAATCAATCGACTACATCTCATTTCCAGGTCGGACTCGGTCAGAATCATTGGTATCTATTCTTGCTCATTTAAGCTATTCAGGCCCATTCAAGCTTAATTAATTATGACATAAATCCCAAATCAAGTATTTAACATTAGATTAAGACAAGCAAATCCGTCAACAAGATAATCACCTATGTACAAAACAAAAAAATCAACAGATCCCACAACCCAATTAGCAAAAGCAAACACAAAATAAAAATAAAAACTAAAACTAAAAGAAAAAAAAGGTCCTTTACCAACTTATGAAAAGAAACACACACACACACACACACACAGCAAACAAGGAACCCCAAATTTAACAAAAGTAAAAACACATAAAGTCTAAAAACTTTCCGCCACCCAGGGCGGCGGCGGCGGCAGCCACTGATCATACCTGACGACTGAAGACAAACGGTAGCAGAAGCAGAGCACAAAAAAGGTGAGTTTTCGGTCCTTTTTTCTAACAGAATAATGTCATGCAAAATCTGCCAAAAAACGAATCACAATTAATTACTTTCTCTCTCTATATCTGAGGAGCAGAGTGTAAGAGTCTACACACTGCTTTCTCTCTCTATAAATATAGTCTCATTTTCTTATAGTATGTAAGAAATATTTTTTTATGTATAAATAAAAGGCTGTTCCGCAATTCGTTAATATCTAGAAAAATTAGTCCCTTTGTACGACTCTTATGGTCGTTTCCTAATGATATATAATTTCTGGAAGGTGAGACTTTTGTCTGTCACAGACGCCACGTGGCGTTTAGATATACACGATTGAGTCTTCATTGTAAAGATCTACCGTTTATTTTCTCGTGAGTGAGTCATGTGTTTGAGATCTGTCACGTTAGTCCAACTCGTCGTGCGTTACAGGTGCATTTTGTTGACTCACCTACGGATTCATTTAATTTATGTGAACCTATTAGACTGGAAATGACGTTAAAAAAAAAAAAAATTAAACTTATAATATAAAATGAGACACATATACTTTATGAGATTATATATTCTTATATAAAAGTAAATTGTTTCAAATATAAACAATGATCATTTTTTAGCAAGGGCTATATAGGAAATAATAATAACAACAAGAAGTATATTCTCATAGTTGGAGTCTACGAAGTATAATATGTATCCAGACCTTACCCCTACCTAGTGAAGATAGAGAAAATATTTTCATTAAACTCTCAACTCAGAAAAATAGAGAGGAAGAAAAATAATAATAAAAATAAGAAGCAGAAGGAGAGAAAAGTGAGTAGCACCAAAATAATAATAACACGAGAATACGGTAACACAAAGTAAACAACATGGTATAATATAAATCTGAAAACTGAGAAACGAAATAGATTCATATAAATTAAAACTAAGGTAATAATATTTTTTAAGCTTAGGGGATTTGGGGGTGGGGGGGGGGGG
>ML388567.1:18456-36435 GCA_005239525.1 Nicotiana knightiana
GGGGTGCGGATAAAAGGAAAACTCCTAAAATTCTATAATAATGATTATTTTCCCCGTTTATAGAAGTACAACTTACTGTTGCTCCAATTAATTTATAGTATTAATTTTTGTTCTATAAAATACTCACTCCACGTTGGGCCTAGTTGTTTTATTCTTTTTTGCTAAATAGGAAGAATATGGAAAGGTATTGAGTGATACAACCAGATCTTTCTATAACGACATTCTTGTATAATAATATTTTACCATTAAAGCTAAAAAAAATTGCGAAACCAATTTTCATGTTACATTATAATATATGTTCTCTATAACAACACTTTCCTATAACATCTAATAATATTCGAAATAAATAACACTGTTATAGAGAGGTTTGACTGTATATACTAATATTTGAATTCTACACTTAATGGGGGAGTTGCATATCCTGTCTTGTTATAAACTCTTGAGTAGATCGATTATATTTTAGTTTCATGTGGTTCCAGAAATTTGGCCATATGAACATTTCAAAGCATAATTGGCGGAGTATTAAGCATGATAAATGAGAAGGATTGTGGTAGGTCGAGATTAATGTAAAAAAAATATCGTAATTAGTTGATTAATTAATTTAAAATCTGAATAATGGAGTTTATTGTGGACATACGCTAGTTTGTAGTGAGAGACTTATCGATCGGAGTAGTAATCTATTCCAACGTAACAATTGTATTTTCGTAAATACATTTTGTTTTGTTTTTTCCTCTTTTGAAATTAGAGAATATTTCATGAATTAGAAAGAAAAATCAAATGTCGAAGAAACAGAATCATATTTTATTTTTTAGTTTTTTTACTGTTTCAAAGATAGAATTATTATTCAAAGTCAAATTCGTTGTCTAAAGCCTATATCATACTGCCTTTTTAATTTAAATTAGTAAAAATTTCCACAACTTTATGGGAAAGTCAAAAAAACATTAAATAACTAAGGGTCCCACTTTCCTTGACTGTGTTTCTTCCGTACATATGGCCTGTTCCTTTCAAGTTTGGTCATAAGAGTTGTTGAGAATTGAAAAAGGAAAATATCTGCATATTTAGTGGGAGTTTGGACATAAGAATTATGAAATTAAAAAAAAAAGTGAATTTTTTTAAATGATAATGATATTTGAAAATTAGAGTTATGTTTGGAAAATGAATATAATTTTGGAGTTGTTTTTGAATTTTTGTGAGTGATTGAGTGAAAATTTTGAAAAACAAATTTTTTGGATGTTTTTTAAATTTTCGAAAAATTTCAAAATTTATCTTGAAGTGAAAATTGAAAATTTTATGGCCAAACACTAATTTCGTAAATGGGTGAAAATTTTTCGGAAAAAAATTGAAAAAATTCTTATGTCCAAACGGGCTCTTTATACGGTTAATATTCATTTTGTTTTTGGTTTCCTTTCTTTCCTTTTTTCTTTTTTAAAGTTAAAGGAAATATAGTTAGTTCGAGTTTTTTTTTTTAGTTAGAAGCTGAAAAAGGAGAAATACTAATGGCTTGAAGCAATTGCCATTAATTTCTTGATTTTCCTTCCCCTAAAAAAAAAAAAATTAATAAAATTAAAGTAATTCAGAAAGTGGGAGAAAAGGTAACCCAAGTGGTTGTTGATCAAGACATTTCACTAATGTCATATCTGCCCTACGCCCTTACCTATCTAGACAAAAATATTTTCTAAAGAGATCCAAAATAGCTTACAACGAGGCATTTGCACAATTAGCCTCTTTTTAAGTCAATATTTAGATTTCATCCTTGTTAGGCCAGTGAACTAAATTTGTTGATACTAATAAAAAAAAGGTTCATGCTTCCACTTTTAGAAGCTAAAGAAATGGGGATGCGAAAGGAGGACGAAGTGGGCTGGGATATAAGCTTTCATTATTTATACATTTTTTAATGCATTTTTCATCAAAGTATTATATTCACGCACTTTTTCAGTGTGGTGGGCACATAATTTGGCCATGTGAGCTATGTTGCTTCCACATAGGCATGGCCAACAATCAAAATGGTTTATTAGTTAACAAATATCGGAGTTGGAATGTTTAAATGGAAATGTATAAATTAGTGCACCGGGTTGGCAATTGGGCACAAGTTTAAGTGGCCATAAGACCATTTTGCCTTCATGAAAATTTGAAGCAATTTTAACTAGAGATTAGTTGATTGTAAACAACTGATAAGCTTGAAATGCTAACAAAAAATTTCAAATGTTGAAACTGATTTTCAAAATAAGCATTTACGTGTTTGAATAGAAAGTGCTGAAACTAATAATAACCAGTTGATGTGTTTGATAAAACAAATGTTGATAAGCTATTCTTTTGTTAAGATGACTAAAATACCCTTGATTTTTTTCAAAAGATTATAAATTTAAAAAATTGTGAAGAAAAAAACTAACAACGAATATAGAATGACATCATTCCTTGCGGCAACTGTTGGAATATTACATAATGATCTAAAGAGGGTCATAGCTTATTCTACTTACTGTCAATTAGGTTATATACTGAATGAAGAAAAAATCAAGAAATTTATTTTGAAAAAAGTATTTTGTGAATTAGAAAATATTACTAAGGATAAATTAGTAAAAGATTTGGTCAAACTAAAAGTGCTGAAAAGCCACAAATTAGGATGACAAGCTTATGATTTACACTTCGAATATTTACCAAATACGTAAATAAACTAAAATATTCTTATAAGTCAATTTAAATCAGTTTATAAGCTTAGACAAACACCTTCATAGTACCTTCCAGGCTTCAACGGTAGATGACTAAGCCGTAAAAGACGGTAAAGAAGTTGACGAGGAATGGGGGACGCAAATACTTGGACGGCTGTGAATGGTATAATAAATTTAAAGGTTGTTTTATTTTGATTAAAATGGAGCGTTTTCTTAGACCACATGACTTTACACGTATTATTATAGTTTAAATAAAGAAAAAATGATGATACATAGAATTTTTAGCTAGGAAATAAATTCTTCTAAATGTATTTACAATACCTTTTCCCCTTATACATGTCATATACTTGAGTCCCAAAGACACGTCAGCCATGACAACCCCTCTATTCTCTAGCGTAGTAATTTGTTTTAGATGTTATCTCCCATTTAGAAATAGCATCCTGTAAAATATTAGTACCGCCACCAGAATGTAACTGGAGAAAATATATATTTATACACGAGATACTAAACTCATCAAAACAATTAACTCTATCAAGAAAAAAGAAATATATTACACTTCCATTAAGAGCTCCATGGTCCCTATGATACCTATGAAAATTAATTAAACTCATATCAATAAACCATACAGCCAATGACATCAAAGAAAGTACATGTAACTACATCGGACAAAATTAGTTTTAAATTGTTAATTCCACACTAAAAAAAAAAATTAAGTTCAGACTCTACACGTGAAATTAGGGATCCAGGTGGATTCGAACCACCGACCTCTCAGATGCAATGGCATTGAGCGCTCAACCGTAGACCGAGCTCTTGGACCCAAGCAAACAGCAAGTCATGACATGAAAAAACAGTTTAATTAAATAGGAAAGATGCCATTGTTGCTTTTTTAAAAACAATCATAGCAACAGAATACACATGAAAAATTCTATGACCATCCAGTAACCTACGGCAGCAAGTATTGATAGACTAAACATACCCTAAAACCGCTTTACCATGACAGGTTACACACGGGATCAATAATAACAATCTAAAACTAAAATATTCACAAACTTCAACAACCTTTTATTGATGTCGAATCTACACTACCAAGACGACCACAAAACACAAATAATTACTTTCACTTCAAGTAAAATTCCAGCCATTTCCTTTCTGCTAATAAATAAAGAGCCAATCTGAAACAAATTATCACAGGAGAATTAACTATCTGTCCAACAGAAATTTCTCCATGCTAGTAAAAACAAACATTTGGTCGTAGACACAACAGCAGAAAAATCAAGCGCACTTTTTGGCCAGTATAAAAACTGTATTCGTACAAACACGAGAAATACTCCAACTTGGGTATATCCTATATTCATGCCTGCAAGCCACGGATGAAAAATCATCTTTAATATGCTTACAAATATCGACCAACAGAAAAAATCAAAATTTAAAAAGAGATCCCACAAGGGGACAGATATATAAATATTGTGCAAGAGAACTGGCCGTCGATTAGATACAACCATATATAACAGAAGTGCAGAATAACGAACAAAGCCTTCAGACAAAACAAGTGGATTACCTCAAGGATGCCAACCAGCCTAAGTCTGGGACGAGACATTAGTTCCTCAGATTTATGAGGGAAAAATACTCCCCCCAAAAAAATTCCATACCAGCACTAAAAGTGCTAGCTTCAAAAGATATTCCTGTGTGCTTCGTTGATTCAAAAATTAGTTAAGGAACACATCTAGAAATTCCTTGGGAATTACTGAATGACAACACTTGGCCAGGATACATGTACATCCAACTGCTGGCGAAACTTGCTGATTACACGAAACCACAACTTCAAAACAAAGTAAAAATCACAGCTTCAAACCAGTAACATTAACAAACTCGAGTCTCTCAAAATCCTCAAAGTGAAATATCCCCATGCAGAAGGCACACCAAACAATAGCTACCAAATCTTCCACAGCAGCAGCAGAGCTCAGTGCAAACAGAGCTTCAGAGTCACCACGTCCAAACATCAAGAACAACACTTATCAAGCACTTGTTGAAAACTGCAATCGGTGCGAATGGGTTCCAGCTTAATAAAAAGCACAGCTATCTGAAACACGTCCGACATAACCGGAGTACAATGATCTGTTTCTAAGGTCAAAATTCCAAACCTGCCTACAAAGGATACCCTCTCAAAGGAATACAATAAGGGTACCATAACAAATATGTCCACTAGATTGGAACATTTACATCACTGAATAGAAGAACATAACTATACTTCTAATACACTCTTACCAAAAAGGCAGTACTACTAAAAAACAATTAACTCATCAACAATGATACCTAAACTATTTGCCAAGAAAAAGGCTCGTATAAACATAAAAAGAGATAAGGAATTAAGCCAAATGGCCACAATTGGAAAATAAATATTCACATTAGCGAGCTCTTTCGCAATGTCAACATGAGTTTTATTCCCCACACTTTTTCGTTAGAACACAGCTTGTTCAATTCACCATGTTTATACATCATATATAGTTAAATACACTAATTACTACACCTTTACAACTTGAGAAGATCTGCTAACGGCTAACTATATGGAAGATTAAATAATGAGATTGGTTCCGTACTAGAATTTACAATGCAGTGGGATGAAATTATTGCAGAACACCAATTGTGATAAATCATTAACTTTTCACATCCAACCACAATTAATAGTTAATCCCATTACCATTATGAGCAATTTAGCTTTATTTAAAAATAATACCAGATTGGAAAATTTTATAAATATAAATTAGTGTCTGAGTGAATATTTAAGGCAAATAGTTTAGAACTGATAGGCGTTATGAGAAATGTGAAAGTAACTTCAGCGAAGAGAATTGTTATTGTACCCCGACTGGGAGCAGTGGCTGAGCCACCTTATAGGATGACACCCGTAGGTAACTAGGTAAAAAAATAAATTATATCTATATATACTTATGTATTGACTCCACTTAATTTCCTGGAATATTTAGTTTTATATATTTTGACACCCTTTAACGAAAATTTGGCTCCACATATGAAGAGTGGGAGTGAAATTACATAAATATAGATTAGTGTATGAGTGAATACCCACCCAGGCAAATAGTTTAGAATTGATAGCCGTTATGAGAAATGTGAAAGTTAACTTTAACTAAGAGATTGATATTGTACCTCTAGTGACGTGCTTCAGTAGAAACGTTGCTTGTATCCATCGCCGTGTTAAGCAAATCAACATGAGTTACTTGTCCTTGAATAGGTCACCTCAGTAATCACAAGGCCCATTCAATTACAAGTAACCACCGGATCAACGCAAAGTTGTTGAACGCAGGAGCAAGGAAAGAGCAGGAAAAATAAGAAGGACGCAGACACATGAAGAGAGGAGAGCCGTGGGAAAAACCGTGCCATCTCCTCTCCACAACCAAAAATATATACTTTTATTAGGTACTTTCGACCTGCCATGCGAGCGCACCCAACATGGCAAAGGCCTTGTGACATGAACAATAAATAACTCACTTTTTTTCCTCTCATAACTCACAAAGAAGCTCAATCTTTCATCCTCTCGTACATATGCATGCATAAATTAAAAAAACTAATGCACATGAGCCATTCACATAATAATAGACATTAAATTAACTATTATTATAACCTTAGATACACCGTCACCTAGCTGATTTCAACCCTTGGTCGATGACTACAGGTCCAAACCGTTTGATTCAAAACAACGACAGCACTGATTCAATAGTCCTTGCATCTCTATCCAGATCTGCAGCATGTAAAAGGATTATCTTGTTTTCGTCAAACATAACTCGATTAACACATCTTCTCCAAATAAACAAAACTCAATAAGCATATTTAGCTCACCGATAAAACTCTAGCAAACAACGGTTGAATCCTCGGTAAAATAACAACTCAGTTGCTCAAACTAATGCTCCAACCTCAACAAATATCAGAAGACCAAACAGATCTGATTCTCAGCTCCCTCCAACCATTGTGAAGAGCATCACATCTACCAGCTCCTCGAGAACCGACGGACACAGTCGACGGAAATCGAACAGTCACACCGCTCGGTTAGTCAATCGCCGAGCTGTTATAGAAACACAACAAATCCATATTCAAAAGGTAGATCGAACATGAAATTTGAAGAAGATAAACAACGAATACGAGATCTGGAGAAACAGAGATTGGGCATAGAAGGAAAAGGTATGTATGGATGATAGGAAGAGGTCGTAATTTATTTAGAATTTAGAATTTAGAAGGATCCAACCGCTCGGATTAATTTAGGATAAGAGGTTGACGACGAATAGGGTACGCAAATACTTGGACGGCTGTAAATGGAATAAGTTTGAGTTTTTTACCACTATTGTCCCTTATCTTTAAGGTTAGGTCTATTTTGGTCCCTTAAATATAATCCTGAGCAGATTTAGTCCTTTAAGTTTACTAAATTGGAGAACCTTTAATCTGATTGACACAATATGTTCAAAAACTAACGGTCTTACCCAACTCTGATTCATGAAGCAAATCTTCTGCTCTGAAGCAAAACGTTTCCTCTCCTTTTATTGGATAACGCAAATTATCGCTTTAATTCCTCATTTTTAAATAGTGTCTTCTAAAATGTTGACCTTGAAAATATCTCCTTATGTGCCAGTTTTCAATGAGAAAATGACATTGTATAGTTGTTGTAAAAATAATAGCCAAAAAAATATATAAAATTTGTATATTTTTTTTGTATATTTATACATTTAAAAATTTCAGTTGATTTTTCTAAAAAGAAAAGTTAAAATTTGAAAAAAAATATAGTAGCCATGAACACTTCTAGGCATATTATTGAAGCAAATGAATAACGAGGTTGTATTATCACTTTTAACCCGTGCGGGAAAATATTTAGATCTGGTAGCAAAAAAAAATATAAAATTTGTATAATTTTTGTATATTAACATACAAAATACACACACACACATATATACAAATTACAAAATGTACAAATTTTATATATTTTTCGGCTATTATATTTTCAACAGCTATACAAAGGATATTTTCACGGTCAAAATTTTTGAAGCCATTATCTAATAATGAGGAACTAAAGTGAGAATATGCTTTATCCAATAAAAAGAGAGGAAGCGTTTATGCTTCATGAATCAAGATTGGGTAACACCGTAAATTTTTGAACACATTATATTAGTGGGACTAAAGGTGCTCCACTTTAGCATACTTAAGGGACTAAATATGCTCAAAATTATATTTGAGTGACCAAAATAGACCTACCCTCAAAGATAAAGAATAATATTGGCCAAAGCTCGAATAAGTTTATCAGAGGGAAAAGGTTGTTTTATGTTAACTAGGACATCTTAACTTTTGTAACGCGCTTCTCACGTCTAATAACACGATGATTTCAGAATATATTTTTGACTTAAAAATAGTTACACTTTGTGTTATTATAAATAACATGTATTCTCGTTGAACATATTAGATCTTAAATTAAATGGAAACTGTGTACTTTGTTCCATTTATACATGAAATATTTTATAAACAGATTTTAATATTATATATTTCTCAAAAATGAAGCACAATACAACTTTTGAGATTTAACTGTTTATTGTAAGCTAGGAAACAATATTTACAACACCTTATTTGGTATGAGAAATAAGGTGAGATAAGATGGATTAAATTTACCTTGTTTGGTTGAAGGTATAAACTTATCCTGAAGATGTACGATTAAATTTATACGCCAACTGAACAAGGTATTAATTTAATTCCAGATATAAATTGGTCCTGCGATTATAGTTCCGGAACAATTTAATCCGCATATTTACGACCCCTTATGTTATTATACTTTTAGAAAATGTAACTCCTATTCATTTTGTGTGAGGTATAACTAGCTACATCATCAGAATTGAAAGTGAGCTGATAGAAGCTCAGAAGGCATGCCTAATAATAACTCAATCGAGAAATACAAAGATTAAAATTAAAATTAATGTAACAGTATGAAGGTTACATTACTAGACATTTAAAAATTGCCGTTTAATCCCACCTCTTCGTACTTCCAACTGAATATTTTTAGTTTTGAACCTCAAGGATGTTCCCGTGATCACGGGAATTTGATCAAGTAGCAACCCTCTCTCTAGGATAGTTGATTTTTAGGTGTTACCACCCATACGGAAATAGCAATCTGTAGAACGATTCAAGGATTGAAGTGTTAGTTCCACCATTGCAATTACTACTAACAGCAGGAGAAATATTTCAAATATGAGATAATACAATAACTATATCAAGAGAAATTAACACAATAACTACACTTCCATTAAAAGGTACATGATCCCTCATGGGTACTTGTTTCAAAGTATATATGCAGTTACATGAAGTACTAGCTTAATTTAATGGTATTAGTTCCCAAAAGAAATTCAAAGAACAAGACAATTGCTACATTTCAAAATAGGGATCCAGGTGGATTCGAACCACCGACCTCTCGAATGCTCTATGCCTTCGAGCGCTCAACCATAATAAACCGAGCTCTTAGATCCATCCAAAACAGCAAATTATTAATTAAATATACTACTATTAAATATGAAAGTAACATTTTTTGTAATATAACATCAATAGAAATAGAATCCTTCACCTTGATTTTGTAGTTGTTAGATTTAAAAACAGTGCTTTATCACTAATTAGTAGGATGGGGAGAATTAGAAGCAATGTATCAACATGAGTATTACCACTAATTTTGGAACCATGGTAATTCTAGAAAGCTACTCTTAGAAGAAAGTACTGATCCCAACAATAACAGGTTGCATACTGAACCAAAAATAATACTAAAATACTTCCATTGCAGCAGTGTATCCTGCATGCAGGTTCTATTATACTAAAATAAAAAATACAAAGCGAATCTGAAACCAAATTATCGAAGGGGCGAATCTGAAACCAAATTATCGAAGGGGATTACTAACGCTTCTCCCAAACAGTATCTCAAAATTGAAGAGACAATCTTCCCACTGAGGACTGTCAAACCGGTAGATTCACAACAGCAGACAGCCAGTGTAAAGACTGTTAAATTGTCTATACATTCTTACAAACATGAGAAAGGATCCAGTATTCATGCCCACAGTGCCCAGTATTCATGCCCTGCAAGCAGATAAAACAATTCAAAATGCTCGGACATCAAAAACCAGAAAAAAATAAAATTAGTATACAAAAAATTACAGCTAACGTGCAAGAGCACTTGATGTCTGAATAAATTCTACCACATATAATACAAGTTAAAGGAAAAAAAAACATACAATGTTCGTATTACCTCAACGCCAGAAAGCACATGCACAACACAGTTCGAGACTAGATATCAGTTGCTTGCTACAAGGTTTTCCTGAGAAAAGAGTTGCTTAAAGAAATACCGCACCAACTCATCAAACGAGCTAGCTTCATTTTTCCATTCAGAAATTAGCAAGGGCATGGAAAACACGCTTCTAAAAATTCCTTGGGAGTACAGACTGACATCTTCTGTCAACACTTCATCCTGCTTGTAAAACCAGGCAGTGTGATACTTGCTGATTACACAAAAGCACAGATTCAATACATGATGAAATCCTCGGATTCAAACCAGCAACAAACTTGAGTCTCACAAAGCCCTCACCAAAGTAGCATCCTATTGAATATTACCTCGTGCAGAAAGCACAGCAAACAAAAGCTATCAAATCTTCAACAGCAGCAGCAGCTCCAACATTTCTTGATGAACACCAAGTAAACGAAGCTTCACATCAACTAGAAAGAGCATCTAAGTCCAGTGCAGCACTTAGCTAGCACCAATGCGCCTCCATCTTATTAGAAGGAACAGCCACCCATCATCATTTGATACATATCAAATCTAACCGAATCTCACTGAATTGTTTTCAAGGTCAAAACTTCAAACCTGCCTACACAAGGTACCTCTCCCAAAAGACTACAACAGGGGTACCATAACAAAAGGACTTCCATTGTAATTAAAACTATTACATCATAAATCAGGAGAAAACAGCTAAACTCCGACAGGACTCTTGGCAAATAAAGAACGACTTACTGAAAAACGATAACTCAAGAACACTAAATAACTCAATAATATTTACTCAGTAAGGCAACATATATAAATAATATATATCCGTGTATCAATTTCTCTTGGGGGGGTTTACATATACTCATAATTGTTGTTATAATTAAAATTGAGAATGATTTTTTGATTGAAAATATCCATACTATTAGTTATATATCAAGTTGTATGTTCTTATGTCATTAGGAAAACAAAATTTGGAGATTCAAATCCAAGAATAATTCATGCATTTATACGTCAATAGTTAATGGTTCCGATTTCCAGAAATTTGAATTTTGGATTTTGCGACTGAAAATCCACATTTGATGCCAACACAATGTTTTTCCGCAACTTCTTGTAAGAATACAGGTTAAATTTTGCCATTTTTAACCACCATATAGTTAAGTAACAGTTTAGATACAACTCCGCAATACCAATTCTAATTTTACGTTATGCCCAATCGCGACTAATAGTTGATCACATCTTCAGACTTTATTAGAAAATAAGCTCACCATAACCAATAAAACTCTAATTACCAAATTTATGGAATTCATCAATTGCGGTCCTATTTAGGAGCATAACTTTTTTATAACACATCATGGGACCAATTTGAGTTACCCGGATAAAAATGTGCAAGTTTGCAGGCCAATTAACAGTGCCCAAAATACATTCTAAAGTAACTTTCCTAGAGGTATAGCTGCACAACATAAAAGTCCTTGTGAGCATTTCAGCTTTTTAAAAATATTTCAAGAATTGCTGTTTAGATGCTTTTAAACGGGTATAAGTTGGTGTACGAGTGAAAATTAAGGCAATTAGTTTAGAATTGATGAATGTTATGAAGAATGTGAAACTTTAACTAAGAGAATTGATATTGTACCTCTAGTATTGTGCTGCAGTAGAAACGTTGCTTGTATCCATCGCCGTGTTGAGCGTATCGCAATTCAACATGAGTTACTTGTCCTTGAATAGGACTCGCCTCAAAATACACAACAGTATCACAAGGCCTATTCAATGACAAGTAACCACTGATCGACGCAGAGTTGTTGGACGCAGGAGAGAAAAGAGCAGGGAAAAAAGACACAAGAAACGCAAAGAGAGGAGAGCCGGGCAAAACCCCGTGCCAACTCCTCTCCCAACACCAAAAATAAATACTTTTATTAGGTACTTTGACCTGCCATGCGAGCGCACCCAACATGGCAAAGGCCTGGTAACATGAACAATAAATAACTCACTTTTTCCCCTCATCTCACACAACGTCACTCAATCTTTCATCCTCGCGTACATATGCATGCATAAAATAAAAAAACTAATGCACATGAGCCATTCAAATAATTATAGACATAAAATTAAACTATTATAACCTTAGATACACCATCACGCTAGCTGATTTCAACCCTCGATCAATGATTACCGGTCCAAACCGTTCGACTCAAACCGACGGCAGCACCGATTCAGTAGTCCTTGCATCTCTATTCAGATCTGCAACATGTAAAAGGGTTAGCTTGTTTTCAACAAAAATAACTTGCTTAGCACATCTTCTCCAAATAACAGAACTCAATAAGCATATTTAGCTCACCGATAAAGCTCTAGCAAACAACGGTTGAAGCTTCGGTAAAATAACACCTCGGTTGATCAAACTACTGCCCCAACCTCAAAAAATCCTGAAGACCAAGAAGATCTGATGCTCTTCTCCCTCGAACCATTGTGAAAAGCATCAAATCTACCTCAACCGACGGCCACAGTCGACGGAAATCGAACAGTTACACCGCTCGGTTGGTCAATCGCCAAGCTGTTACGGAAATACAGCAAATCCATATTCAAAAGGTAGATCGAAGAACGATCAACCCAGATCTGAACATGAAATTTGAGGAAGATAAACTACGCAGAAGAGATCTGGAGAATACAGAGATTAGGCATAGAAGGAAAAGGTATGTATGAATGAGAGGATGAGGTCGTAATTTATTGAGAATTTAGATGGATCGGACGGCTAGGATTAATTTACGATAAGATATTTAACGGGTAGATGAGTTATAACCTTAAGAGGCGGCAAAGAGGTTGACAAGGAATTAGGTACGCAAATACATGGACAGCTATTATTGGAATTATTTTATTATTATTAGGGGGAAGGTTCTGGATGTAGTATTTGACTAGGACATCTCAACTTTTGTAACGTGTTACAACATGCTTCTCACGTCTAACAGATAATATCATAATTTTCGTAATTTCAAAAATATTACTTCCTAAGCAATATTTTCTAAAGAGGTTTATTTTAAATTGATAAACTTTAATTTTAATACTCTTTTTATTTTATTCATATTGACATGTACTAATATTCTAATACTCATAAAATATTATAATATATATTTATAATTTTAAAATAAATTAAAACATATATCTAATTAAATAATAGCATACTTCCTTCGTTTCAATTTATGTGAACTCATTTGACTGGTCAAGATAAAGAAGTACTTTTGTTCAGCAACAGAAGCAGTTTTTCTGCTTTTGGGAAGAACCAGAAAATTCTAATCTTCCAAGAAGCATAAACAGAAGTAGAAAATTAATTTATTCAAGACAAAACTATCATCACCTTAAAATTTATACTTTTCAAATTATCCCTTACTAATTTAAGTTTTTTTATGTTTGTTTCTTGTTTTTATCATTTTCTTAAATTAAAAGATATCATCTACATGAATCATATTGTAACTTTTCAAATTCTTTATTGATTTTTCTTGATTTTTTTTTATTTTTTTTTTGTGTATAATGTCTTATAATTTTTCAAATTATCTTCTTCTTTTTTACACTAAAGCAAATTATCTACATCCTTCTTTGGATTATCAATTTTCTTCCTACAAATAGTTATTTATAATTTCTTCTGTTATAGGCTATTAGTTCTCGAACCTTTAAAACAGTTATCAAATCTAATTTGTGAAAATTACCTACAAACAGGTAATAAATTTACAATTTCATCGCATAATCTATCTATATATTATTGAAAAATGAAGAAAAAAATCCACATTAAGTCAAGTGGCAGTCCCACAATAGGCCGCTTAGCAATTTACAACAAAGTTAGTTAGGTTTGGTAATAATTAGTTTCCTTTTTAATAAAAAAAATTAAATTATATATTATGTGTTGTTAATAACTAGTTACCTTTTAAAATTATTTTTATTTTACACTCAATGCCATATTTTAAGTTTGACACTCAGAATCCTCTAGTTACAACTACCATGGCTATATATAATTTCATCTGACAATATTCTTCTACCGATAAGGAATTCAACTATTATGTTGATGAAGTCATTACTGCAAAGATTGAGGAAGGAGATGGGTCTTCTAATATTCTTTTAGAAACGCAAGATGAAATTGTTGAAAAATATTATCATGAAAAATAATATTCTAATATTCTACTAATATGGAGGTGTTGTGTGATAGAAGCATAGATCAAATTGTTAAAAAATATTATCATGTGTAAGTGACTTTACTTATTAGTTCATGATGGATTATCAGTATATAATAATTTGTGGAATAAACTTCTAATTTCAAAGAAAAAGCTAAGGCGATAGCATTTGAAAAGAAAGGCCCTTTGTATAGAGTTCGAACCCGCGACTTCTGCAAGTTAGTCTAGTAATTAGGGGGCGGTCTTGGATCGCCTATGATACAACGACAAGCAGCTCTAGATTCGGGGGCTTTTTCTAAAGCCAGTCGCGTAGGGTGACCGGGCCAGGCTGTGTCAGAAAGGCTTTGATAAAAAAGACGAAGTAATTTCATATATAAAGATATGAGTTTTGTATTTTGATTATTCAAATCATTGTATAACTAAGTAATTATACTAGATAATATTATATGCTTTGGTATAACTATATGTGTAAAATTGAGTTAAATCTTTATTATGTTTATATACTTTATGTTTTATATTTTAATTAAACAAAAGTATCTTATGATAAATATTTAAGTTCATTTTTTTTTATAATAATTATAAGACATTGATACTATCCTTTTTGGTAATTTGATATTCAAAAAATACTTTTTAGAAAGATTGGCCAAACACAATTTGTTTACCAAATATTATAAAATATACTTTTTTAATGAATTGGTCAAATACAAATTATTATTTTTAGAAGTACTTTGGGAGAAAATACTTATGAGAAAAAATATTTTGTAAAATAAAAAAGCTTTACAGCTTGGCAAACGCTTCAAAACGGAGCGAAGATACGTAGCGTTTTCGATGAATGGCTCGCGCTTTTTAAGAGACCAACGCAATGCATCTGGACATCCATTTGGTGCGAATTTTTTTGCCTTAATACTCAAGGCTAGTGTTCACGTGATCCACGCCACAAGGCTTTCATTGTGGCTTAACAAGTGTAGGTTCAAATTAATTTAAAGTCAATTTAAAATACGACATCAACTAAATAAGGCATCAACTAAATAAGGCATCAACTTCAACTAATTTATTTCCAACTTCAGCTTTAATTAGTTTTTCTCTCTAAATTTATGGTCAAAAAGAATTTATTGATTACAAATTTACAATGTTGTATGCCCGAGCAGATTTATGTGGAGGAAAGGGGTTTGAATATTCACTCGAACCTTTTTCGTCGAAAAATTATATATATATATATATATATATATATATATATATATAAAGCAAAATTCATTTGGTACCTGTATATATTAGAGGAATTTTCAGAACTATTCAGTTATTACGGTAGTATATTTATTGTATTCGCGGCTACTGTATTCATGAATACAGTAGCAAAAGTCGCCTAGAAAATGGGAGGTTACAGATGTACGCGACTGTATTCACATGTATTCGCGTCATATATTCATAAATATAGTAGCAACAATCACCTTAAAAATAGGATTGTCCATATGTCTAATAATGGAAATAGGAGCAATTAGCGTGATACACTCCTAATATAAAGTGCATGTATATATTAGAAGAATTTTCAGAAATCACTATTGTTTAAAGCCGATAAATTTCCTACAGCTACAATATACATGATTACTTCCTATATCTACTATCCAGTTGTTACGGTAATATATTCGTTGTATTCGCTACTTTATTCATGACTACAGTAGCAAAAGTCACCGAAAAACAGGGGGTTACGGCTGTACGCGATTATATTCATATGTATTCGCGCCATGTATTCATGAATACAACAACAGTAATCACCTTAAAAATAGGTATGTTCAGCTGTCTAATAACGGAAATAGGATCAATTAGCGTGATACACTCCTAATATAACTCAACAAAATCAATTCTAACACACCTCATTATCAACCCAATTAATAAGAATACTTGTATATAATGTTGTATTTAACCGGTGTATTTAGTGTGTTTCAATATTTGTTTTTTTACTGTTGCATTCATTAGATTCAATGTTTGTATTTACTATATTCACTATTTTGTATTCAGTGTATTCAAATGTATTTGTATTAGCAATATTTTAGTTTTTCCTAATACATGTTATTACTGATGTATCCTATATATTTTATTGATTGTATTAACTGTATTTCTAGTTGTCAGTGTATTACAATGTATCACTGTATTAAATGAATTCACTATTTATATTCTGTTCTATTTCAGTATTTGTATTCAATGTATTTCAATGTTTATATCACGTATCCATGCATAATGTATATACAGTATGCATGAATATACAGATGTATTCAGTTGTATTAAGAAAATACAAACATTAGAAATACATAAATACAGGAAAAAAAATATTTATACAAAAATACAATGTGTGTAAGTGAATTTGTACAGAATACAATGTATTTGTGTCATTGTATGTGACTAAATAGTAAGAAGAGATGAAAGTTCGTCGGAGATGACGTTTTCCGGCTAAGAAAAATATTGTATACATTGTATTGAAACTAAAACTGGAGACGAATAAAAAGTCGGCCCTCAAATCTTCTTCGGCATAGCCGTGGACAAATCTGTTCGCCTGAGAGAATAGCTCGTTGCTACCACAAGGATTTCATATTCAGACTTTTCGCTGTAATAAGGCAGTGGAGATTTTGAAACATAATCACTTGGAGCTGAGAGATTCATAATTTAAAAACTTGAATGTTTTTAGATTAACTGTGCTTAAATGTTAGACAACAACGAGAGGAAAATGAAGGATCCAGTCATATTAGAAGGACGTATTTTGCTCGAAGGAGAGAAGGAAGAGAGAGATTGAAGAAAAAATTTGTTGAGATTTTGAGAGAGAATTGTGTGTTAACAGAAAGAAAGAGAGTGAAAAAATATAAATAGCGTATTTCATGCATAATGGTAGGGTATATCATAAATACTTATTTTGCTATAAAATATAAAAGGTAGTTATAGAAAATACAACAACAACAATAACAATAACAATAACAACTCAGTAAAGTTCCACAAGGTGGGTTCTGGGGAGGGTAATATGTACGCAGACCTTACCCCTACCCCGATAGGGCAGAGAGGTTGTTTCCAATAGACCCTCGGCTCGGGAAGACGGAAATAAAAACAGGAAAAGACAATCCACTAGTAACTTGATGTGTGGCTAGAATTCATGGTTTAACACGTTATATGCCTTACATTTTATGTGCATTAATGATAAAAATACACTTTTTATGTGCATAATGGAGTCTATTTCATGTGTAGGTGAATTGGAGATGGAAGCCGAGCTAAATGGATGCAAATACGTCGAAAATACGCTCAAGAGGCGAAGAGGAGTGCACCGGGCTATAGCCGGGCACTTGAGCCTTAAGGCCAGCCCCAGCCTGACGTTATCCAGGCGCTAGGGCCCAAACGCCAGCCCTAGCCTGGATATCAAGGCTCCAGGGCCCAAACGCCAGCCTTGGCCAGGCGTTTGGCCTGTAACGCCTGGCACCTAATCCGGTCAAAATTCGAGTTTTGAAGAGTTTTAAGTGTTTCCCGGCTGGAATAGAAGTTTACTACACGTTTAGGGTATATACCAAACATATAAATAGACACAAAAATACAACTTGAAAAGAGGAAGCCATTAAAGTGAAGAAAAGCCTGTGATTACTACTCAGCAAAGCAGAAACATTGATTTTTATCGCCTTATTTCATTACTCTGTAATTCAATTATGCGAGTTATTTTAGAATTGATTCTTATGAATATGAGTAGCTAATTTTCTTAATCTAGGATTTTGGTGGAACCCGCTGGGGGACAAACTTATGATGATATTAATATAGTTTGGTTGATTGTTCATCTCTATTTGTTTAACTACGTTCTTGTTGTAGTTAATTGAATGGCCATCAATTAGCTGTGCCTATTTAGTATGTATCTACT
>ML388567.1:36488-52438 GCA_005239525.1 Nicotiana knightiana
AAGTGAACTGTAATGCAATCTAGCTAGCGTAACTTGAGAGAGTGCGTCTAGTAAATTATCATAATTACTTGAGAGAGATTTATGGTAGATAGAGTGTTCATGATTGATAGATACAATTAATCAAGTTATATGAAATATCTGAGAAGTAAGTTCACCAACGGGGGAAACCATAGCCTTAAACCTTTATCATAATTGTTTTGCAACACATTGTTTTAATTGTTAATTATTATTATTGTCAGTAGAATTAGTAAAACATCACCAATTTATATTCAAAAAGTCTTCAGAGAATTGATTGAGTAAAAGTTGTGTATCCTAAAGACTTGATTGATACGTAAATTCCTTGTGGGATCGACTCTGGGCATAATACCCCGGATTATATTTGCAACGCCCGCTTAGTCTTTTATAAGACATAATTGAGCGTGATCATAACTCCAGCAGAAACCGTAGAAATAGTAACATAAACATAGAAATCATAAGATAAATGACATGCAATAATATTAACAAGTATCTAAGTCCCGGGGCTAAGATAAACAATAAGGATAGTGTGAGCTCAACATAAACCGCAAGCCGTCTAAGATCAACCCTATCCAACCCCCACCCTACCCCGAATATAAAGTAAGGAAAACTTTATTACCCCTTGTCGCGCCCCCTCTTTCCTCGCGGAGATCGGGTTTATGACATTCGGTTGAGACAACTCTTTCCTTTTGGGAAAGGGGTTTGTGTTTTTGAGAGTCGCCACCTAACGATTTTTAAATGTGCGTTAGGAGATCAAAGGGGTTCATTTACAACTATGTTGTTAACCAGAGATAGGGTAAGGGCTTGAAATTATCCTAAGGGGAAGGTGTTAGGCACCCCTCAAGATCCACAAGTGTGGTTCCCGGCCAAACAGCTTTTATGAATTTGTACGGCTTAGCAAACAAACAAATAAAGGCTAAAATAAGAGGGGATTTAAGTCTTAAGCATGCAGATGTTTGAAAATAGTGAAGAATGTTAGATTTTGAAAGGATTACGATCTAAGTGTATAAAGGGTATCCTAGGTTTATAATAATATGGATCACATCAATGCAATACCCGGTAATGACTCCTCGAAGAGGGGATACACGTGGTATTAGCGCACCGGTCATCATATCCATATTCTACCCTTTCCCACTCCGTGAAAGTAACTAAATCGAGTGTTGGTCTCGACCTCTATTGCATGTTGTTACCCGTCCCTTCCTGTCAGTCCAGGAGGAAATTAGGACTCCTATCCTAAAGGAAAGTGCTAGGCAGACCCTCAGGTTTTAAAGGTAAAAATTCGAGGGCGACAGATAACAACACAGGTAGGACTGCACATAAGGGAAGAAAATGGAAAGCAATTAAGGGGCTCAAGTATACCTCCACACATAGCACACATAAACAACATGACTCATACACAGTTAAAGTCTTTTGATTCAGATCCTAAAACATGGTATCTAAATGATAATAATTGACACACCTCCTTTTTCCACCCCTGGATTAATGAAGGGGTAATAATGGAGTTTTTCCAATTAAAGTGACATTATTTGAATTTGGAATTTATTATAGTTTTCAGAGTCGCCACCCGGATTTTTGACGATGTTCCGGGACACTATTTTATTGTAAAAATCCCAAACCGAGGAAATTTTGACTATGTTTTAAGTTGTATGCGACCAGAAATTCGAGTAAGGAATTATGTTAACCCGGGAGAAAGTGTTAGGCATTCCCGAGTTCTGTGGTTCTAGCACGACCGCTTAACTATTAATATTTGGCCTAAATTATCTGATTATTTACGTGTTTTAACCTATCGTGCATTTAGCCTTTTAAACTTTTAACCGCTTTTAGTATTTATGGATTTATCTTGAAACAAGTCGAAATGGCGTGGACTTGTTTGTTTTTGGACACATTACAACTGCGCCGCATGAAATGCACCCGCAATTACAACGTTTGATTTTTATTATTGTTTTGAGTTAGAGTCGGGGACATGAGTTGCCGCATCCGAGTGTAGATTACATAGTCATGGATATGGTCATGAAGGTTAAAAAACCTATTTGAGGCGATACTTAATTATTCTCTAAGTTTTGGGATTTTTATCTAAAAGGGGTATTTTTTAGCTTATAGGATATGTACATAAACCAATTTAGATATTTATGGATTTATCTTAGAACAAGTCACGATGGCGTGCACTTGTTATTTTTGAACACATCGCGATCACGTCACATGAAATGCACCCGTGATTGCTACGTGTGATTTTGTTAATGTTCGAAGTTGTGGTCGGGGGCATGAGTTGCCACAACCGAATTTGTAGGATATTAGGTCTTATGTTTGACAAACAGAATCTGTTTAAAACACATTGAAGTGAGGTAAAACAGAGTAGTAATAACATCTATCAATAATAAATCGATGAAAACATATAACAAGATCATACACATACAGTTGTAGTGTCCATTTTCTTTGCAAATCTAAACAATGCACATCCAAACACTCATAAATCTACTCTTCACAGTATACGGAAAAACTGGAGAATCACAAGTTCTAAACAGTCATCAAAACATGCTCAACAGATACTGAGGCTCGTCAAGCCGACTTCAGTAATTCAGTTATCGGAAAAATCCCTCTACTACACAACAATGCTACTGGTGTTCCATTAAACTAAGCATTCATCCAAATTGAAACAAATCGCACCTTAGAGCAACATAAATCACAATTTGAAGAGATCCACAGAAATTCAACACGAATTCAAGCATTTTTCATTTGATGAAGATATAATACAAGGAATTTGGAACTGACCTACTTGAAATCCAAGCTCAACTAACAGAGAATAGGGGATCATTCAACAAAATTCATCAAGCTCTCAGTAGCAGATACAAGAACTAAAACCCGACTAAAAGCTAGGATGTGGGAAAGGAGTTCGAACCATTCAGCGAAACAACAACAATTTTAGAAGCTTAATCCACTAAATATTTCAGAAATCATGTGATAATCTAATGCATTTGAAGTTTTTAAGAACCCAGATTTGAGTCAGAACTTTTAATCTGAGAGAATTTCCCCAACCCCATTTGTGTGCGAGTGAGAGTTTAGTGAGATGGGATTTTCAGTCGAAAAAGGATCCGTCCGTTTTCTCCATCTCGGCGGCGACTCAGTTTTCTCGCCGGATTCTGGCAGTGCGTATAGGAGGAGATGATAGCTTCTATCCTTTTCTGAGTGAAAAGTCTGTGTATGAACTTTTCTAATGGAGATGTGAAGATGATGGATTTTATGCGTGTGTGAAGATGATAATGGGTTGAAGAGAAAGAAGGGAGAGATGCTACTGTTTTTGGTCTCTCTAGGTCTATTTTTTTTATTTTTTCTTTTGTTTGCTGAGAGTGAAAGAGTGAGGAAGAAGATTGGGTTGGGGGGGGGGGGCGATTAGGGGATTCTTTTTTATTTTTATTTTTAGGTCTAGATTTTAGGGGTATTTAATGAGGTTAGGGGTTGTTTGGTAGGGAATGGGTATTTGGGTAGTGGGCTAGGATGGTATGAGCTTGGGTAATTTGGGAGGAATTTGAGCTTGTGGGATAATTGGGCTTTGCAAAATTAGTCACTTTAGACTCAAATTTAATTTAAATATATTTCTTGGCTAGCCTATGTATTTATTTTATCTAATGATGGACTAGTGCAACTAATTAATTAATTAACCTACAAATGCAATTCTGATTTTTAGAAGATGCATTTAATAATGTAACTAAATCCTAAGAATGCAGTTTAAACCTAAAATGACACGCAATGAAAATGTGACAACTTTTAATGATTTTTTCTATGATTTTTAAAATATTAAACATGCATGAAATGCAACTAAATAAATAAAAACTCCTAAAATTCATAAAAAATACTTTTTGGATTATTTTTAGGAGTAATTTCCATGCGGACCAAAAATTGGGTGTTCACAGCTGCCCCTCTTTGCTCGAGAACATCAAGAGTTTTCAGGCAAAGATAAAGTGAACAACTAAGACAAATTTTTGTCTATTTGGTACTCCATTTGGAAGCATTTTGAAAAAGTTTTACCGAACCTTGCTTCAGAGGTTGCCTATAGAGGATTTTTTTTTAGGTCTAGGTCTTAGGGGTATTTAATGAGGTTAGGGGTTGTTTGATAGGGAATGGGTATTTGGGTAGTGGGCTAGGATGGTATGAGCTTGGGTAATTTGGGAGGAATTTGAGCTTGTGGGATAATTGTGCTTGCAACAATAGCCCAATCCGATTTAGCTTAGCAGCCCTTTTCCTTCTTTATTAGCTTTTTGCAAAATTAGCCACTTTAGATTCAAATTTAATTTAAATCTATTTCTTGGCTAGCCTATGTATTTATTTTAACTAATGATGGACTAGTGCAACTAATTAATTAATTAACCTACGAATGCAATTTTGATTTTTAGAAGATGCATTTAATAATGTAACTAAATCCTAAAAATGTAGTTTAACCTAAAATGGCACGCAATGGAAATGTGACAACTTTTAATGATTTTTTCTATGATTTTTAAAATATTAAACATGCATGAAATGCAACTAAATAAAGAAAAACTCCTAAAATTCATAAAAATTACTTTTTGGATTATTTTTAGGAGTAATTTCCATGCGGGGCAAAAATTGGGTGTTCATAGCTGCCCCTCTTTGCTCGAGAACATGAAGAGTTTTCGGGCAAAGATAAAGTGAGCAACTACGAGCAATTTTTGCCCGTTTGGTACTCCATTTGGAAGCGTTTTGAAAAATTTAACCGAACCTTGCTTCAGAGGTTACTTACATATCCTTGGCTATAAAGGAATCAGGTCGGTGTAGTTCTGGATGTTTTGGTAGCTGGGACTACCGGGAAGCTGTGATTTTGCTGATGTTACCGCTGCTTACTTCTTGCTAAGCTCTTTATTACACCAAAATCAAAAATGAAAAAGACCAAACTAAACCTATCAACTATGAGTTACAAGATTCCTATCTATGAGCCTTCTGAAGCTTGATCTTGAGTCTTGGCTGTTTCTTTATACATACTCCCATCTGAATCTTGATGCTTGTTAGTTATAGGTGCTGGTTCAATCTTCTTCAGCTTTTCGGATCAAGAATGGACATGCATAGCTTGTGACTTCAATCTGTCTCGAGCAGTCCACATCTTTTCCGATTTTGTACTTTGGGGTTCAACTCTTTTCTTTTCTTCTTTTCTTTTATTATGAATTGAGACGTCTTCTTTTGGTCGTCTCGAATCCATTGTCCTAAATTATAATCTGCGCAAAATCAAAACAAACGAACGAAATTTTCTGCCCCAGTTTTCACCAGGAAAATTTCGCGAGTTATTGTAAGGAAATATACACTCTTTTGTTATTGAAAGCGATGAAAAGCCGGGAGCAGTGCCCCCGGAGTTATTGTAGACTAGGGAGTGGATACCCTATGTCTAAAAAGTAAAATCAACTAGGGATTGGAGACCCTATGTTGGAAAAGATCGACAGGTTATGCTGCCGTCAAGAAAACATCAACGGGTTATGCCGGTGTCCGGGGGGAGGATCAACGGGTTATGCCGCTGTCAAGAAAAGAGATCACCAGGTTATGCTGGTGTCTGGAAAGGTCAACAGGTTACGTTGTTGCCCCGGAATAGGATCACTGGGTTATTCCAGTGTCAGGAGGTGATCAACATGTTATATTGTTGTCAGAAAGATCACCAGGTTATGCCGGTGTCTGCTAGGGAGCGGGAAACCTATGTTGGCATCAACTAAGGAATGGAATATCCTAGGTTGGAAAAGCGACTAGGGAGTGGAGACCCTATGTCTAAAAATAAAATCAACTAGGGAATGGAGACCCTATGTTGGAAAATGAGACTACTGAATTGTGTACCTACGCTAAAATGAATCAAGAAGAAATTTTTTTTCGATTTTTTTTGGTATCTTAGGATAAAGATTCATCAGACTAAGACGTTTATCCTAGGAGAAAGATTCATCAGACTAGGTTTTCTTTATTATCTTAGGATAAAGATTCATCAGACTAAGACGTTTATCCTAGGAGAAAGATTCATCAGACTAGGTTTTCTTTATTATCTTAGGATAAAGATTCATGAGACTAATATTTCTATCCTAGGAGAAAGATTCATCAGACTAAGATTTCTATCCTAGGAGAAAGTTCATCAGACTAGGTCTTCTATCTTAGGAGAAAGATCCATCGGACTAAGATTTCAATTATAGGATAAAGTTCATCAGACTAGATTTTCTATCTTAGGAGAAAGATTCATCAGACTAAGATTTCGATTTTAGGAGAAAATTTATCAGATTAGGTCTTTTTTTTTAGGTATCTTAGGAGAAAGATTCATCAGAATACGATTTCTATCCCAGGAGAAAATTCATCAGACTAGGTCCTTTTCTATCTTAGGAGAAAGATTCATCACACTAAGTCTTTTATCTTAGGAGAAAGATTCATCGGACTAAGATTTTGATCCTAGGAGAAAGTTCATCAGACTAGGTCTTTTTCTATCTTAGGAGAAAGATTCATCAGACTAAGATTTATATCCTAGGAGAAAGTTCATCAGACTAGGTTTTCTATCTTAGGAGAAAGATTCATCAGACTAAGATTTTGATCCTAGGAGAAAGTTCATCAGACTAGGTTTCCTATCTTAGGAGAAAGATTCATCAGACTAAGATTTCGATCCTAGGAGAAAATTCATCAGACTAGGTCCCTTATTTTTGTTATCTTAGGAGAAAGATTCATCGGACTAAGATTTTGATCCTAGGAGAAAGTTCATCAGACTAGGTTTTCTTATCTTAGGAGAAAAATTCATCGGACTAAGATTTCGATCCTAGGAGAAAATTCATCAGACTAGGTTTTCTTATCTTAGGAGAAAAATTCATCGGACTAAGATTTCGATCCTAGGAGAAAATTCATCAGACTAGGTCCCTTATTTTTGTTATCTTAGGAGAAAGATTCATCGGACTAAGATTTTGATCCTAGGAGAAAGTTCATCAGACTAGGTTTTCTTATCTTAGGAGAAAAATTCATCGGACTAAGATTTCGATCCTAGGAGAAAATTCATCAGACTAGGTTTTCTTATCTTAGGAGAAAAATTCATCGGACTAAGATTTCGATCCTAGGAGAAAATTCATCAGACTAGGTCCCTTATTTTTTTTATCTTAGGAGAAAGATTCATCGGACTAAGATTTTGATCCTAGGAGAAAGTTCATCAGACTAGGTTTTCTTATCTTAGGAGAAAAATTCATCGGACTAAGATTTCGATCCTAGGAGAAAATTCATCAGACTAGGTTTTCTTATCTTAGGAGAAAAATTCATCGGACTAAGATTTCGATCCTAGGAGAGAAGTTCATCAGACTAGGTTTTCTATCTTAGTAGAAAGATTCATCAGACTAAGATTTCGATCCTAGGAGAAAATTCATCAGACTAGGTCCCTTTTTGTTATCTTAGGTAGGAGAAAGATTCATCAGACTATGATTTTGATCCTAGGAGAAAATTCATCAGACTAGGTCTCTTGTTTTTTTTATCTTAGGAGAAAGATTCATCAGACTAAGATTTTGATCCTAGGAGAAAGTTCATCCGACTAGGTCATTTGTTTTTTTTTTCTTTTTTTTTGTTATCTTAGGAGAAAGATTCATCAGACTAAGATTTTTATCCTAGGAGAAAGTTCATCAGACTAGTTTTTCTATCTTAGGAGAAAGATTCATCAGACTAAGATTTTGATCCTAGGAGAAAGTTCATCATACTAAGTCTTCTATCTTAGGAGAAAGATTCATTAGACTAAGATTTCGATCCTAGGAGAAAATTCATCAGACTAGGTCTTTTTTTTTCTTTTTTTTTTGTTCGTATTTTAGGAAAAAGATTCATCAACCTAAGATTTTCTATCTTAGGAGAAAAATTCATCAGACTGAGACGTTTATCCTAGGAGAAAGTTCATCAGACTAGGTTTTCTATCTTAGGAGAAAAATTCGTCAGACTAAGATTTTGTTCCTAGGAGAAAATTCATCAGACTAGGTCTTTTTTTTGTTGTTATCTTAGGAGAAAGATTCATCAGACTAAGATTTTGATCCTAGGAGGAAGTTCATCAGACTAGGTCTCTTTTTGTTATCTTAGGATAAAGATTCATCAGACTAAGATTTTGATCCTAGGAGAAAATTCAACAGACTAGGCCTCTTATATTTTTTTTTGGTATCTTAGGAGAAAGATTCATCAGACTAAGATTTTTATCCTAGGAGAAAGTTCATCAGACTAGGTTTTTATCCTAGGAGGAAAAATGTGAAGAGCAACGGCAAAATTTATGCACACTAGCAAGACAATTAAAGACAAAGATTTGAGAAGCTTTCCTTTTTCGGCTCTTCTCTTTTTTTTTTTTTAACCACTTTCGTTGAACTGCTTTGTTCCTGTTTCAAACAAAGAAAATTTTGTCAGTTTTAAAAGTGGTGGTAGATTTGTGGCCTTGAGTCCTGGCAGCTTGGTTTTTGCTCAATCAGTCTACGTCGGTTTCAAGAGACTTTTTTGCTCTGCATCAACCCTGATTATTTCACACCCAGTACCATTCATATTTGTGGCTTAGTCAGACTTATCCCAATATGAGATCTTTTCTTAGGCGACCTTTTCTAATATATTGAATGGCTTCTTGTCTTTTGGAGCAATTTGAATGTCAGGGGGAATCACCAGTTATCTTTGCTTGCGGCCAGTAGGCTGACAAGGGTATTTTGGGGGGAAGCCTCTGCATGAATCCTCAATGCATATTGACTGTAACATTGAATTGCTGGCCAAAATCACTTTTGTGCAACTGAAAAGCTGATAGCAGATTTTGAAATCTTTTCTAGCTTGTTTTGAAAAGGACTGACTCAGAGTGAAGGACAAAATGATTCAAAGAAGTAAGTATTAACAAGCAATTCCCCTGTCGGAAGGACAGAAGGAAGAGTTTTTTTTTAATTTTTTTAATTTTGCGGTAACTAGCCTTATTGATCATGACATGCATTTTTGACTTAACGGCCGATCTATCAAACTAATCCAATCTTTCCTTGTACCATTCTTATGACCTTTGAGGTCGGGCTTGTTCGTGCCAATTCTTCGCATCAGCTTTACAACTCACTTTCGGCCAGTGGTGCCCCGAGGGGTTTTCACCAACAAGCCTCTCTCATTTATTTTCTCTACTTACCATCGCCTTACAGTGCCCGTGAGGGTTTTCACTAGTAAGACTCTCTCATTTTTTTTTCTTTTTCTTTTTTCTTTTTCTTTTGTGAGCAAATTGACATTGTTCTATATCGTATGACAACCATTGCTCATTGCACGCTTCTCTTGGCATTCTTGAAGGCATATCAGGAGGTCTTTATTTTGAATTTTTTTGGAAAGGGTTGGAAAGGAAGGTCGACATAAAGGCTTAAAGTAGACTCAAAATGAGGCGTTATAAACTTAGAACTCTCGGAATCGACTCTTTTAAAAGGGAAGTAAAATTTCTGCCCCAGTTTTAGCTACTGGGAATTTTTTTGGATTTTTTTTTCTTTTTCTTTTGAATCTTATTTGGTTGGACCGAACCATGTAAGGCTGCCTACATATCCTCTTTTTTTAGGAATCAGGTCTAACGTAGTTCAAACGTTTGACCTAACTATGTTTTTTCATCTTTATTTTTGTTTCTTTTTCTTTCTTTTTTCTCTTCTTTTTTTTCATTTTTTCTTCAAAACAAGTTGCCCCAACTCTTTTTTAGGACATAGATCTCAAACTGTTATTTTCTTCTCTCTTTTTTTTAATTTGAACTTTCTAAGAGTTTCCCCAGTTTGTACTCTTGGGGCGTGGATTTTTTTTTCATTTTTTTTTTTTTTTGGACTTTTGACTCTAAACTTGATTCCAAGAGATGGTGGTCAAATAAAATAACACAGGCTCAAAAGGGGTAACGAAAGGGTATAAAGTGTTTAGATAGTAGAAAAAGGGCCTCCCGGCCTCGAGAATGCCAAAACATATTATCTTTCCGCGATCATAGCATTGATGAACATGTCTATTTTCTCGGTATGTCGTGGTCGAAAGACACTTTCTATCCTTTAATGCCAAGCTTTCGACCAAGCTTCAATTGATTAAACATCCTCAAGCCCGATCTTCACAATATTTGAAGGTGAATTACTCGACCTTACTTCCAAAGTATCTCAAATCTTTATTCATCCTCAAAAGTGTATCTTTCTCACTTATCTCACTCAAGACTAAATAAGTTTTTTAAGATCTGGCCAAAATTTTCGCATGCATGTCATATCACTAAAACTAGCGAGAAAGGAACTAAGCATGGAATGACACAAAATGACAAATTGTATTTCATTGAGTAAAGGATGGAAGGGCTTAACAACAAGACAAACAACCTAAAATTCGAGTTACAACCCTAGAATAACCCGGATAATGAAAATCGCAATAAAATAGATAGACAAGACTCACACAAACAGAAAAGAGGGATAGAAGGGTTTGACTCAATAAAACAAATAAAATATGGATCACAACCTTGAAATAACCCAGATAGTAGAAAAAATATCAAAACAAGCTACCATTATTCCTTCCTAATAAGGAGGAAATGACTTTTCAATTGCTAAGCTTGACATTTAGCCACAAATTTGCTCATCACAATCAATAGAGCTTTCTCCAATTTCAAAATCATTAATTTCAGTAAGCAAGTTCCCGAGAGGATTCTCATACTCCCTGTCACCACACATCATCCCCACAAAGTGTGCATCATTATGTGTAGGTAAATAATTCTACGTGATATTCTGGGTGTCACTATTTGTGATCACAATCAGATTTTCCTGGATCATCCTTTCTATTTCTCTTTTCAAATCTCGACAGCTTTCAAAATCGTGCCCCTAGGCATTGGAATGGTATTCATACCTATTAGAAGGGTCAAAGCTTCTTGCACATGGGTCCACATGATTTGGAGGAATAGGTGCAATCATGTCATAATGCTTTAATTTCTCAAACAAGCTTGCATAAGATTCTCCTATTGGTGTAAAATTATGTTTCAACCTTTGTTCCCCTCTATACCCCTTGCTTGGATGCAGGTTATAGGGCAATTGAAAATTTGGTGGATACTGACGGAGACTTTATGATGCTGGTGCTCGCCTTGTAGAGTGTCTTGGTGACTGGATAACATACTCAGGTAGAGCAAGAGAGTATTGGGGGTTTTGAGGTGGATAACAGTGCTCAGGGGAATCGTCGAAAAACAGACGAGGCATGTCATACCTTTGAGATGTCTTCCTAGGACCTCTTCTCGACCCTGATGTCATCATGATTTCTTCATCCTTCTCACTCATGTCACTCAAATTACCAGATTCAATTTGGATAGCCTGAGTTGCAGCTTTGAGAGTTGATTGACTTATAATTTTTCCTGTCTTAAGGCCATTCTCTACCATTTTTCCCATTTTGATTGCTTCCGAGAAGGATTTGCCAACTGCAGACATCATGTTTCGAAAATAATCTGGCTCTTGCGCCTGAAGGAAGACAATGATTAGTTCATGGTCATCTATGGGTGGCTTAACTCTAGTTGCTTGCTCTCTCCATTTAATGGCATATTCCCTGAAACTTTCAGTTGGTTTCTTCTTCAGGTTTGAAAGAGAATTGCGGTCCGGGGCAATGTCGATGTTGTATTGGAACTGTTTGACAAAGGCTTGAGCCATGTCATCCCAGACATACCAGCGAGATGTGTCTTGATCAGTAAACCATTTCAGAGGCTACCCCCGTAAGGCTTTCCCCAAAATAAGCCATTAGCAATTCTTCATTTCTTCCTGCACCTCTTAGCTCATTGCAATACCTTTTCAAGTGAGCTATGGGGTCACCGTGTCCATCATACTTTTCAAAGTTAGGGATCTTGAAACCAAGTAGCAAACGATCATCGGGGAACATACATAGATCCTTGAAGGCAATACTCTTCTGACCTGCCAACCCTTGCATGTTTTTCAACTGTCGTTCTAAGCTATTCACTCTTTGGGCCATTTCTTCCTGTGCCATATTTCGGGCAGGCTTCTCAATCTTTGCCGGAAGATCAAATAGGTACGAATGGTATTCAGGAGAATGGTACTGTTCTTGCTGGGTAACCAATTATGACTCATGAGTTTTCTTCTGTACCATTGTTGGCTGTGGGACAGTGAAGACAGGCGTAACAACAACGGTTGTCTGATTGGTTGTCAATGGCAAACTTTGATAACATGCAACTGGAGTTCCACCTGTGGTCGTACAGTTGGGATAAAAACTGAACCCAGGTGGATAAGATTGATCAGACAATAAGACCGGAATAGTAGAAGCCGAGATGGGTGTGAACTCTTGAGAAGAAAAGGGCAGTCCTTGGCTATTGGCCCATGCTTGGCACACTTCAGTCATTTTCTGTTTCAGTACTCTATTTTCCTCAACCACAGTAGACTCTTGTTGGACCCTCTGATCATGTGTCTCATGACTGCTCGTAACAGCTTCGATGTCAGTTGTCATTTTTCCCTTGGATTTTGTATTGTCAGCTTACCACAAATCGACCACCTCAAAGTTTCTTCACAATTCAAAACAAAAAACACGTTAGAATGGATATCATTCTTTTTTTTATTTTTTATTTTTTGTTTCACTTCCTTTTTCCCTCACTCTTTTTAATTTTTTTTTGGTTATGATCGAATCCTACGGGGATTGCCTACGTATCATGACGCCACATGAATTCGATCTTGCGTAGTTCGGGAAGATCAGGCATAAGGGACATAAACTAAATCTTTTTTTTGTGATTTTGAATTTACATTTTTTTTGAAACAAAGACTTAAAAAGAAGAAATAAAATATTTTTTGATTTAGATTTGTTTTTCTTTTGGGAATTTTTGAAAATAAAGACTTTTAAAGAAGAAAGAAAATATATATTTCTTTTTGGAATTTCGAAAAAAAAATTCTAAAGAAGAAAAGAAATATTTTTGGATTTTTGGACTTTTAATTTGAATTTATGAAAGTAATACTTCTAAAGAAAAAGAAAATATTTTTGAAGCTTGAATTTTCTTTTCGATTTTTGAAAGAAGAATGAAAATATTTTTGGATTTTTGATTTTATCCTTTTTTTTATTTTGTTTTTTGGAATTTTTTTTTAAAGAAAGACTTCTAAAGAAGAAAGAAAGTTTTTTTTTGGATTTTTGATTTTATTTGTCTTTTTTCTAATGAAAGACTCCTACAAATAAAATATTTTTTGGTATAAAAATTTTCTTAGTTTTTATTTTTTTTCAAGATTTTCTAAAAGAAAGACTCCTAAAAAGGAATCAAAGAAAAAATATTTTTGAATTTTTAAAAAATGAGGGCCGGAACCGATGAGGTTTTCCTACGTATCTCACATCCGGTTAGAATCATACCCGTATAGTTCTGCCAGTTTTGACGAAATCGGGAAAACATTCACTTATTTTCTTTCTTTTTTTTTGGGAGAGTTTTAGCATTTTTCAAATACCTACCTCTCACTCTTGATTTTTCTTTCATTTTGTTTTTTTAAATTTATTTTCCCATTATAGAAACCAGTCAACATGTAAGCCAAAATAAACAGATACACAAGTAGCACGTAAGATGCATCAGGATGGTCTTTTAAATTGGGTACACCTGTCCTAGACGGACCCAACCCCTGTATTGAGTCCCCGAAGTTAAATGCACATGATGCAAACAAACATTCCTACTAGGGATCCGACATGAGGCTATGTTATTCTAAGATTAAATCCTGGAGTTTATTGTTCTGGACTTGGCTTACCCGAGCGGACAGCTCGAGCCGGAGGGGGTGGGGGGCTTACCAGGAATACAGAAGTTTCACCGGCTTTGCAACTTGTTCAAAACTCGTTCTAAAATTTGGGTATGACTCTAACAGAAAAAAGTCACACGAAGTGCACACTTTCCAGATGATTTAGAAGACTCGGAGAGAAATAGGGGTTCAGAACAGTTTATATACAGTCCAAATAATATCAAAGCGGTAAAAAACGACATTTAGCATATTAGGTTCAAACATGTAAAAATCAGATAATAAAGCCAAATATAAAAATTATTCTAAGCTTGAATTCTGAACCCTGAACCAGAGATTCTGGGTTCGATCCCCAGCAGAGTCGCTAGAGCTGTCACACCTCCTTTTTCCTTCCCGTGATTAATGAAGGGGTAATAATGGATTTTTTCCAATTAAAGTGACATTATTCGGATTTGGGATTTATTTTAGTTTTCAGAGTCGCCACCCGGATTTTTGACGATGTTTCGGGACACCGTTTTATTTTAAAAATCTCAAACCGAGGAAGTTTTGACTCTGTTTTAAGTTGTCTGCGACAAGAAATCCGAGGAAGGAATTATGTTAACCCGGGAGAAGGTGTTACGCATTCCCGAGTTCCATGGTTCTAACACGGTCGCTTTACTATAATATTTGGCCTAAATTATCTGATTATTTACGTGTTTTAAACTATCGTGCATTTAGCCTTTTAAACTTTTAACCGCTTTTAGTATTTTATGGATTTATCTTGAAACAAGTCACGGTGGCGTGCACTTATTTGTTTTTGGACACATTAAAACCGCGCCGCATGAAATGCACCCGCAATTACAACGTGTGATTTTTATTATTGTTTTCAGTTAGAGTCGGGGACATGAGTTGCCGCACCCGAGTGTAGATTACATAGTCATGGATATAGTCATGACGGTTAAAAGGCCTATTTGAGGCGATACTTAATTATTCTCTAAGTTTTGGAATTTTTATCTAAAAATGGGTTATTTTTTAGCTTATAGGATATGTCCATAAACCAATTCGGATATTTATGAATTTATCTTAGAGAAAGTCACAATGGCGTGCACTTGTTGTTTTTGAATACATCACGGCTACGTCACATGAAATGCACCCATGATTGCTACGTGTGATTTTATTAATGTTCGAAGTTGTGGTCGGGGGCATGAGTTGCCACAACCGAATTTGTAGGATATTAGGTCTTATGTTTGACAAACAGAACATGTTTAAAACACATTGAAGTGAGGGAAAACATAGTAGTAATAACATCTAATAATAAATTGATGAAAACATATAACAAGATCATACATATACAGTTGTAGTGTCCATTTTCTCTGCAAATCTAAACAATGCACATCCAAACACTCATAAATATACTCTTCACAGTATACGGATAAACTTGAGAATCACAAGTTCTAAACAGTCATCAAAACAAGCTCAACAGATACTGAGGCTCGTCAAGCCAACTTCAGTAATTCAGTTATCGGGAAAATCCTTCTACTACACAACAATGCTACCGGTGTTCCATTAAACTAAGCATTCATCCAAATTGAAACAAATCGCACCTTAGAGCAACATAAATCACAATTTGAAGAGATCCACAGAAATTCAACACGAATTCAAGCATTTTTCATTTGATGAGGATATAATACAAAGAATTTGGAACTGACCTACTTGAAATCCAAGCTCAACTAACAGAGAAGAGGGGATCATTCAACAACATTCATCAAGCTCTCAGTAGTAGATACAATAACCAACAACCGACTAAAATCTAGGATGTGGGAAAGGAGTTCGAACCATTCAGCGAAGCAACAACAATTTTAGGAGCTTAATCCACTAAAGATTTCAGAAATCATGTGATAATCTAATGTATTTGAAGTTTTTAAGAACAGATTTGAGTCAGAACTTTTAATCTGAGAGAATTTCCCCAGCCCCATTTCTGTGTGAGTGAGATTGGATTTTCAGTCAAAAAAGAATCCGTCTGTTTTCTCCATCTCGGCGGCGGCTCAGTTTTCTCGCCGGATTCTGGCAGTGCGTCTAGGAGGAGATGATAGCTTTTGTCCTTTTCTGAGTGAAAGTTTGTGTATGAACTTTTCTAATGGAAATGTGAAGATGATGGATTTCGTGTGTGTGTGAAGATGATAATGGGTTGAAGAGAAAGAAGGGAGAGATGCTACTATTTTTGGTCTCTCTAGGTGTATTTTTTTTATTTTTGTTTTTGTTTGCTGAGAGTAAAAGAGTGAGGAAGAAGATGGGGGG